>CAWUFW010011304.1:135000-145000 GCA_963921515.1 Calotriton arnoldi | reverse complement strand
CACCACACCAGGTATATATTCAAAATATATGTATTTATTACTAAACACACCCCTCTAGTCTCTTAATGAGGCTAGAGTTCGAAGTACATAGGTTATAAGATCTTAAATCACAATAATAGCACAAATACACGTTTGGGCCCTAGGGGCGTACCAAACCATATACCAATAAAGTGGTATGCGAACCACGACTGAACTAGACACTAGGCCTAGAGCCTCTAGAAGTGCTTGGACCACAAGGAACCACCCAAGGTAGTGACACAGGGGACCCACGGGAGACGCGTGCAGGGCAAATACACAACCGCGATACGCCGTTAACTTCTATGGAGAAAGTCGGGATCGGGAAATAGAGGAAAGGGACACTTAGAAGAGGACTAGGACAAAACCCTTTGAGATCTAGGACTTTGAAGAGTCTCTACCCACGGGAGCACCGGAGTACTCGTGTTACCTCACCCAGGGAAGCCGGGTGCATAGGTGCCTTTCGGGGTCGGGTTTCGTCGTCGATTCGAATGGCGATCTGCTGCAAAGTGCTGCTGGCGGCCAAGAGAAAAGTGTCCGGGTGGATCCAAGAGTGGATCGGAGTTCTGGTGAACCTGAAAGCAGAGGGGACAGAGTCTGGGTCACTAGCCAGTGACCAGGAAGGCGATGGACAGATGCCCACCGATGTCGAGTGCTTCAGGTGCGTTGACGGTCGTCTTGACTCTTCAGCCACGAGGTCCGGGAGGCGTTGTCGGCGACCAGGAGCAGGATTCGGGCTGGTGCTCGATGTCTGTCGAGTGCAGAGGTGTCGGCGACCGGATTGGACCCAACAAGCCTTGGCAACGGCAAGTCTCGAGTAAGATGTAGATCGTCGATGGTGCAGACCAGCAAGGTCTATAGAACTCACCCAGCGAGGGTAAGTGAGGGCAGGCCTGGAGCAACCAGGATGCCAAGTAAGGAAAAGATTGGCCTTCGTTAAGGGCTACTAGCCAACGGGCTAGCGACCGCGAAGGAGCCTCGTGACGCCGCACGTGGAGCTGGCTTGCAGGACACTCGTGGAGTGGGGGCCAGTGATCTTCGGTGCAGGTGGTGCTGGAGGCTAGGGCTACTCGGAGCCCAAAGCACGACTTCTTGGGAGACCCAGAAGATGGTGCACTTGCAAATGTGCTCAGTGTCCAGGGGTCACGGTCTCAAGTCACCCACGATAGCCACGGGCCTCAGCTTTGCTGGGGACTCAGGGTAGCCTCGGGGAAGTCTGAGAATCCACCTCTGGTGATGCGATGACTTCGGCGTCCGACGGGAGCTTCAGTAATGCGAACCGGACAGATGCTTCTTTGGTGCCTGCCAAGCAGGGGAGTCACTCCTTGACCCCAAGGGAGATTCTTCAGTCCTCTAATCTTGTCGTAGAGCGTCGAAGGTCCAGGATTCAGTTTCAGAGTTTCGTCCAGGTATAATCTAAAGTCCTAAGGACTGGGTTCCTACCTTTATTCTAAAAATAGGGGTTGGACTACTCTGTGGCCCCACCTATGGGTGGGTCAGGGCAGAGGGGTGGCTACACCCCTTTCCCTTTGTCCAGTTCGCGCCAAAGCAGGGGCTGCAAGCCCCTGATCCGGTTTGAACTGGGGTATGCACAGGGACACCAAATGTGCCCCCAGTGCAGGACTTCAAAGCACCCGAAAGTGCTCCCGCCCAGCCCCAATACACATTATCCTGTCTGGGGAGGTGGTCACACCTCCCTGGGACAGGAAACCTATTGTCCAGGCCTCCCCTGCCGGAGTTTCGTCCAGCAGCAGGAGGCCAGACTCGTGTCTGTGGCAGCAGCATCCATTTTGTGATGCCAGGGCTCTGGAAAGAAGTTACCGGACTCGTCAGAGTTAACATGTCTTTCCCTCTAGAAGGGCGGAATGCTACCCCCGCCACCAGGATTGGCGGGGGGGGGGTAGTATTCCAAGATGTTTGACACCAAACACGACATGTTTAGGTGCAGCCATTCCAAAGTTAGCATTTTACCGCGAGGATATAATGCGCTTAAGAGTATATGGTCAGGCTGCACTACAAACAGCATCAGAGATGGTCTCCGAACGCTGCAGAGGGGCCCTGCTCATGCAGGGGCACCCTCTCACATAGGAACCATGCACTCTGCCTTTAGGATTGATAAGGCCTGCCTTAGGAGTGACTTATAGGTTTATATGTGTGTATGTATTTCGTGATATAGGTAACCTATATCACAGTAAGGGGTGCATGCACCACCTTACCCAGGCTGCAGTAGCAGACCTGTGGTGTCAGTTTGGATGGCCTTCCAGGGGTGGCATAGTACATGCTGCAGCCCCTGGCAGGCCTCTGAGGTACCTATGCCCTTGGTACATAGTATACCATATACTACAGACTTATAAGGGCACTCCAGATCCCAATCAGAGATGTGCCTAAGGCACATGGAAACCATTTTAGAGAGGAAGCAGCTAGGCTGGGGTTCTGATTAGCAGGGCCCCAGCCAGACTAATGTCGAAAAACAGTGAAGCATCAGCAAAAAGTGGGGGTACCCATGTGAAGCAGATCCTACTCTCCTACACAACCCCCCCAAACGTAGGGACATTAAACTAACCTTGCCCAGTTAAGTCTTCATGTTCTAAGTGGAAATACCTAGAGAGTCCATCTGCATTCGCATGGTTACTCCCAGGCCTATGTTCCACTGTAAAGTCCATCCCCTGTAGGGAAATGGACCACCTAAGCAGTTTGGGGTTTTCACCCTTCATTTGTTTTAGCCATAAGAGGGGCTTATGGTCTGTCTGAACCAGGAAGTGTGTACCAAACAAGTATGGCCTCAACTTCTTCAGAGCCCAGACCACAGCAAAGGCCTCCCTCTCTATGGCTGACCAACGTTTCTCTCTAGGGGTCAGCCTTCTGCTAATAAAAGCTACTGGCTGATCCTGACCTTCTTCATTCAATTGTGACAGTACAGCCCCTACCCCCAACTCAGATGCATCTGTTTGAACAATGAACTTCTTGGAGTAATCAGGACTCTGCAGAATTGGAGCAGTGCACATGGCCTGCTTGAGGTCATCAAATGCCTTTTGACAGCTAACTGTCCACTGAACCTTTTTGGGCATTTTCTTAGAAGTTAAGTCATTCAAGGGTGTCACTATTGATCCATACCCCTTGACAAATCTCCTATAGTACCCAGTCAGGCCTAAGAAGGCTCTCACCTGAGTCTGGGTAGTGGGAGCAGTCCAGTCCATGATGGTCTGGATCTTGCTCTGCAAAGGTTGAACCTGGCCTCCACCCACAAGGTGGCCCAGGTACACAACCTGACTCTGCCCTATCTGGCACTTAGTGGCCTTGATAGTCAGGCCTGCCTTTTGCAGGGCCTGTAAAACATTCCTGAGGTGGACCAGGTGATCCTCCCAGATGGAGCTAAAGACAGCAATATCATCTAGATAAGCTGCACTATAGGCTTCCAGTCCTGTGAGAACTGTGTTCACCAACCTCTGGAAAGTGGCAGGTGCATTCTTCAGACCAAAGAGCATTACCACAAATTGATAATGCCCACTAGGGGTTGAGAATGCTGTCTTGGGCTTTGCAGTATCAGCTAGTCTGATCTGCCAGTAGCCAGCTGTTAGGTCAAATGTGCTGAGATATTTGGCAGAGGCCAAAGTATCTATGAGCTCATCTGCCCTGGGTATTGGATGGGCATCAGTCCTAGTGACTGCATTGAGACCCCTGTAGTCTACACAAAACCTCATCTCTCTTTTTCCACCACTGGTGTGAGGTTTCGGTACTAGGACTACTGGACTAGCCCAAGGGCTATCTGAGGGCTCAATTACTCCCAATTCCAACATTTTCTGGACTTCAGTCCTGATACAGTCCCTGACATGGTCAGGTTGCCTATAAATCTTGTTTTTAATAGGCAGACTGTCCCCAGTGTCCACTTCATGAGTGCACCAGGTGGTCTGACTGGGTGTCAGTGAAAACATATGTCGAAACTGATTGAGGACTTGCCTGCAATCAGTTTGTTGCTGGGTAGTGAGGCTGCCTGCCAAGGCTGCACCATCAACTGACCCATCGTCAGGGTTCTGTGAGAGCAGGTCAGGGAGTGGGTCACTCTCTTCCTCCTGCCCTTCATCAGTAGCCATGAGCAAGCCCATGTCTGCCCTGTCCACATATGGTTTTAACCTGTTGACATGGAGAACCCTGTGGGGACTCCTGGGTGTTCCTAGGTCCACTAAATAAGTGACCTCACCCTTCTGCTCAACAATAGTGTGGGGTCCACTCCATTTGTCTTGGAGAGCTGCTGGGGCCACTGGCTGCAACACCCACACCTTCTGTCCTGGCTGGTAAACAGTCAGAACAGCCTTTTGGTCATGCCAGGCCTTCTGAAGTTCCTGGCTAGCCTCAAGGTTTTTGGTTGCCTTTTTCATGTACTCAGCCATCCTGGAGCGGAGACCAAGTACATAGTCCACTATATCTTGCTTTGGGGGCTTGAGAGGTAACTCCCATCCTTCCTTCACCAAGCACAGTGGACCCCTCACAGGGTGGCCAAACAGAAGTTCAAAAGGGCTGTAACCAACCCCCTTCTGAGGCACCTCCTTATATGCGAATAAAAGGCAGGGCAAGAGTATGTCCCATCTACGCCTAAGCTTTTCTGGGAGCCCTTTAATCATGCCCTTCAAGGTTTTGTTGAATCTCTCAACTAAACCATTGCATTGTGGGTGATAGGGTGTGGTGAACTTATAAGTCACTCCACACTCCTTCCACATTGCTTTCAAGTACCCAGACATGAAGTTAGCACCCCTGTCTGATACTACCTCCTTAGGAAAGCCCACTCTTGAGAAGATTCCCAGGAGGGCCCTTGCCACCACAGGTGCTGTAGTGGTCCTGAGGGGAATAGCTTCTGGGTACCTGGTGGCATGATCCACTACCACCAGGATAAACCTGTGCCCAGAGGCTGTTTGGGGATCCATGGGACCAACAATGTCAATCCCTACCCTTTCAAAGGGCACCCCCACCACAGGTAGTGGTATCAGGGGGCCTTTGTAGTGCCACCTGCCTTGCCACTGGCTTGGCAGGTTACACAGGAGCGACAAAACTCCTTACTGTCTTCAGACATGTGGGGCCAGTGAAAGTGAGGGACAATTCTGTCCCAAGTCTTGTTCTGGCCCAGGTGACCTGCTAAGGGAATATCATGGGCTAGGGTCAATAGGAAGCCCCTGAACTTCAAAGGTATTACCAACCTCCTGGTAGCACCAGGCTTGGGGTCTCTACTCTCTGAGTACAGGAGTCCATCATCCCAATACACTGTATGGGGACCACTAGCTTTCCCAGCAGCCTCAGCAGCAGCTTGCTGTCTGAGGGGTTCAAGGGAGGGGCAGCTCTGCTGCTCCTGGCTCAGATCTGCCCTAGAAGGTCCCCCTGTCCCCAAGAACTCAACCTGGTCAGGTTCAAGTTCCTCTGGGACAGTTCCTTCTTCAGGGCTGAGATCATCCCCCTCAAGGGACTGATCTTCCTCCTGAGCCAAGGGGAAGGCACTGCCTTAACCCTACTACTCCTCCTCTTGGAAGGCACTTGGTCCATTCTTCCAGAATCCAAGGCCTGTTCAGTGCTAGACATTTTGGCTTGTGACCTGGTCACAGCAAACACATCTGCAGGGATCCCCAGCATTTCTGCATGGGTCCTGAGCTCCACTTCTGCCCAAGCAGAAGTCTCTAAGTCATTGCCAAGCAAGCATTCGACTGGTAGGTTTGCACTTACCACAACCTTCTTAAGGCCAGTTACCCCTCCCCAGGAGAAGTTAACAACTGCCAGAGTATGGTCTGTTCTGACATTGCTAGCATTGGTCACTTGGTACATCTCACCAAGCATAACTTGCCCAGGTAGCACAAGGTCTTGTGTCACCATTGTGACACTTGCCCCTGTGTCCCTAAATGCCAAAGCCTCACGTCCATTAATTAAAGGCTGTTGTCTGTACTTGCCCAGATTACTGGGACTCACAGTGGAGGTCACATCCATGCCTCCATCACAGACTAACACAGCCTGAGTCAGTTCCCTGACTAAGTCAGAGCCCAACTCAGTTCCCAGGGTGAACCCTACTAAACCCTTTGCTGGAGCACTTCCACCAACTGTACTAGGGGGAACAGGTGCCTTAGGGGCATTGGTGGGTGCTGGACTGGAGTCTTTGGACTTGGTGCAATCACTGGTCCAGTGGGTCTTTTGCTTACAGACCTTGCACCATGGTTTTCTTTGGCCTTTACCCTTGGTAGACTGGGAATCCCCACCAGAAGAAGATTTTTGGGGGCCTGATGAAGACTTTTGATCTTTACCCTTCTCCCCACCCTTGTCAGAGTTCTTAGCATCTTGCTTCTTGGTTTCCCCACCTTGGTTCTGTACCTTCTGCTTCACCCTGGTCCTGACCCATTTGTCTGCCTTCTTTCCCAATTCTTGGGGAGAGGTCAGATCAGAGTCTACCAGGTATTGATGCAACAGCTGATTTTGACAGTTATTAAGAATCTGCTCCCTCATTATCAGATTATACAATCCTGAGAAGTCACACACCTTACTGCCCATCAACCAGCCTTCCAGAGCCTTGGCAGAACAATCCACATAGTCTACCCAGTCTTGAGTCTGTGCTTTTTGGGTGTCTCTGAACTTCAACCTGTACTGTTCAGTGGTTAGGCCAAACCCATCAATAAGAGCACTCTTCAAGACCTTGTAATTGTCAGCATCCTCCTCTCTAACAGTGAGGAGCTTATCTCGACCTTTGTCAGCAAAGGAGAGCCACAAGATTGCTGCCCACTGCTCCTGAGGGACCTTCTGTACTTTACAGGCCCTCTCTAAAGCAGTTATCCATTTGTGGATATCATCCCCACTCTGGTAGGGAGGGACAATCTTGCTCAGGTTCCTATGGTCATAGGACCTTTCCCTATCTCTAGGGACATGGCTGCCACCATGGGACTCTAGTCCCAACTTTCTTCTCTCTCTAAGG
Organism: Calotriton arnoldi; assembly: GCA_963921515.1. NCBI lineage: Eukaryota > Metazoa > Chordata > Amphibia > Caudata > Salamandridae > Calotriton > Calotriton arnoldi. The sequence continues at coordinate 138,048 of CAWUFW010011304.1, read as the reverse complement.
AGATCTAGGGATTCTCTATCTAAAGCTAATTGCTTTTTTCTGAGTTCCAGCTGAGTTTCCTCATACTGGACTAGCCTCTTTCTTCTCTCATGAGAGGATTCTCTCCTATGAGATGAGACAGAGCTCCCTATAGAGGTGCCAGAGTGGTTAGACTCCTGAGAAGGAGACCTAGACCTTCTGGGCACACTCTTAATCCTTCCTGGGGGGACAAAGAGGGCATCATTTTGATCATCCTCATCATCATCCACAGGAGGGATTGGGTTTTCCAGGTCAGGGTCATTGTCACCCTCCTGGCCAGTTTCAGAGGGGGCTGGGGGTATTGGTACCCCTGGCCTCCTCCTCTTCTTCTGCCCCACCCTCAGCTCCTACCCCTTCAGTCCCTACAGGCTTACTAAGGTCATAAGCCACCAACAACTCCTTGAGGTGTTGGGTGGTGGGGCTTTGGCCTGTCCTTATTTTTCTCAAGTTGCATAAAGCTCTCAATTCCAAGAATGGGAGTGTATCATACTTGGAGGGTGGAAGCTCAATGGCTTCCTGCAAGGATTCTTTGGATCCTCCCCTTAAAGACATTACTAGTGTGGTGTGGTGTATGCACTACCTACTCTAGTGTGGCCTACTAAACTCTCTTGAGTTGTAGAAAGGGTTGTGCTATCCCTTAACACACAACTCTAAGTTCAGTAGAACTTACTGTTATTCTAAGCTTAAATTATATGTACCTTAGGTACCTTTAGTGGTTTTCAGTTGATCAATTCAATTGAGATTATCTGGTAAAACAATAGCAAGCTGGAATCCCACACGCTGCACACCAATGTGAGAAGTTGGCCTGGCATATGCTGTCCACTAATTATAGTGGGCACCTTGCACCAGTCCAAATCGACTCTTATGGTAGGTAGGTTAAAGACAACCTTATTGAAAGCTATCCTAGTGGTAGCTATGGAGAGCAGCCTTCAGGCTAAGTCTTCAAGGAATGTAAAGCAGCTTGTTTTACCAGTCTATAATCTCTTGAGTGACCAAATGAAAGAGCACCACACCAGGTATATATTCAAAATATATGTATTTATTACTAAACACACCCCTCTAGTCTCTTTATGAGGCTAGAGTTCGAAGTACATAGGTTATAAGATCTTAAATCACAATAATAGCACAAATACACGTTTGGGCCCTAGGGGCGTACCAAACCATATACCAATAAAGTGGTATGCGAACCACGACTGAACTAGACACTAGGCCTAGAGCCTCTAGAAGTGCTTGGACCACAAGGAACCACCCAAGGTAGTGACACAGGGGACCCACGGGAGACGCGTGCAGTGCAAATACACAACCGCGATACGCCGTTAACTTCTATGGAGAAAGTCGGGATCGGGAAAATAGAGGAAAGGGACACTTAGAAGAGGACTAGGACAAAACCCTTTGAGATCTAGGACTTTGAAGAGTCTCTACCCACGGGAGCACCGGAGTACTCGTGTTACCTCACCCAGGGAAGCCGGGTGCATAGGTGCCTTTCGGGGTCGGGTTTCGTCGTCGATTCGAATGGCGATCTGCTGCAAAGTGCTGCTGGCGGCCAAGAGAAAAGTGTCCGGGTGGATCCAAGAGTGGATCGGAGTTCTGGTGAACCTGAAAGCAGAGGGGACAGAGTCTGGGTCACTAGCCAGTGACCAGGAAGGCGATGGACAGATGCCCACCGATGTCGAGTGCTTCAGGTGCGTTGACGGTTGTCTTGACTCTTCAGCCACGAGGTCCGGGAGGTGTTGTCGGCAACCAGGAGCAGGATTCGGGCTGGTGCTCGATGTCTGTCGAGTGCTGAGGTGTCGGCGACCGGATTGGACCCAACAAGCCTTGGCAACGGCAAGTCTTGAGTAAGATGTAGATCGTCGATGGTGCAGACCAGCAAGGCCTGTGGAACTCACCCAGCAAGGGTAAGTGAGGGCAGGCCTGGCGCAACCAGGATGCCAAGTAAGGAAAATATTGGCCTTCGTTAAGGGCTACTAGCCAACGGGCTAGCGACCACGAAGGAGCCTCGTGACGCCGCACGTGGAGCTGGCTTGCAGGACACTCGTGGAGTGGGGGCCAGTGATCTTCGGTGCAGGTGGTGCTGGAGGCTAGGGCTACTCGGAGCCCAAAGCATGACTTCTTGCAAGACCCAAAAGATGGTGCACTTGCAAATGTGCTCGGTGTCCAGGGGTCACGGTCTCAAGTCACCCACGATAGCCACGGGCCTCAGCTTTGCTGGGGACTCAGGGTAGCCTCGGGGAAGTCTGAGAATCCACCTCTGGTGATGCGATGACTTCGGCGTCCGACGGGAGCTTCAGTAATGCGAACCGGACAGATGCTTCTTTGGTGCCTGCCAAGCAGGGGAGTCACTCCTTGACCCCAAGGGAGATTCTTCAGTCCTCTAATCTTGTCGTAGAGCGTCGAAGGTCCAGGATTCAGTTTCAGAGTTTCGTCCAGGTATAATCTAAAGTCCTAAGGACTGGGTTCCTACCTTTATTCTAAAAATAGGGGTTGGACTACTCTGTGGCCCCACCTATGGGTGGGTCAGGGCAGAGGGGTGGCTACACCCCTTTCCCTTTGTCCAGTTCGCGCCAAAGCAGGGGCTGTAAGCCCCTGATCCGGTTTGAACTGGGGTATGCACTAGGGACACCAAATGTGCCCCCAGTGCAGGACTTCAAAGCACCCGAAAGTGCTCCCGCCCAGCCCCAATACACATTATCCTGTCTGGGGAGGTGGTCACACCTCCCTGGGACAGGAAACCTATTGTCCAGGCCTCCCCTGCCGGAGTTTCGTCCAGCAGCAGGAGGCCAGACTCGTGTCTGTGGCAGCAGCATCCATTTTGTGATGCCAGGGCTCTGGAAAGAAGTTACCGGACTCGTCAGAGTTAACATGTCTTTCCCTCTAGAAGGGTGGAATGCTACCCCCGCCGCCAGGATTGGCGGGGGGTAGTATTCCAAGATGTTTGACACCAAACACGACATGTTTAGGTGCAGCCATTCCAAAGTTAGCATTTTACCGCGAGGATATAATGCGCTTAAGAGTATATGGTCAGGCTGC
>CAWUFW010011304.1:0-130000 GCA_963921515.1 Calotriton arnoldi | reverse complement strand
CGGGAGCCCCCCATCCTGCAAGCCAGCTGAGGGTCCGGGTGCTGGGGAAGGGGGTCCACCGGGGCATGGGGAGGCTCTCCCCAGCCTGGCTAGGGTTCGGAAGCTGGGCCCAGGCCCGGGGCTCGAGCTCCGTCTGGCGGGCCCCGGGGTGCGGGAGCCCCCCGTCCTGCAAGCCAGCCGAGGGTCTAGGCTCTGGGGACGGGGGTCCACTGGGGCCTGGGGAGGCTCTCCCCGGCCTGGCTGCTTTCGGAAGCAGGGACCGGGCTGGGGAGCGGGGGTCGCTGGCTTTATCCGCTCCGCTGGCGGAGCAGAGTTTTCTGCCCACCCCTAGTTTAGAGGTCCAGGAAAGGGCAGGGTCCGGAGGAGAGAGTTAGAGGGGGGCGGTTGCGCAGTGTGAATCTGGGGGGAGGGGGGTAGAGTGGAGTAACTTTGGGGGTACTCACTAAACATAAAGGGAGCACTTCCCTGGCCCAGCATTACAGACACCCCCTGGTGAACATGACGGACTGTGCAGGAAGGAGAGCCAGGATGTCCAGGGCCCCCGAGTGAGCAGGAGGGGGGCCCCCGAGTGAGCAGCAGGGGGACCCCCGAGTGAGCAGCAGGGGGACCCCAAAGTGAGCAGCAATGTGACTGGAGGTGGGGGCACCCTGGCAAACATATCCTGCCGCGCTGCCCCCATACACACAGCGCCTCGTTACCCACAGTTCCTCTTTTCATGCAGCGCTAGCAGTACCAGCGCCACCGCGGAAATCATTCCGTTTAGAAGCGCAGCAAAGGGCAGGGTTCGGAGAAGAGAGTTAGAGGGGGGCGGACTCGCAGTGTAAATCTGGGGGAGGGGAGTAGAGTGGAGTAAATTTGGGGGTACTCACTAAACACAAGAGAACACGTCCCTTGCCCAGCATTACAGACAACCCCTGGTGAACATGGCCGGACTGTGCATAAAGGGCGTGGAATACATCCCTTCTGGGCTCTGCCGTCTCACAGCATCCTGCCATAGACTGCAGGAGAGCTGTCCCAAAACCACTGCTGGGGAGTAAGAGTGCTGCAGGGTCTGTAGTCAAACCCTACAGCGGTGGGTGCTTCCTGACAGGGACGTCTTAAGGATTCTGGGGGCCCGGGGCCAAACGGATTTTGGGGCCCCTGTTCAGAACAGCTTTGAATTTATGATCCAGTTTCAGCTGGTTCCTGCCCTCTTTGTCCAGGTCACTGACAGTGCACAGGCACCCTGGTACAAACTCTAAATGTGTTTACATCTAATATTCAGGGATAGTGACGTGTGTTTTCAGTGTTGTAACACAGCAGCAGCAGGTTACTGATATTACTGCAAATAATCTCTGTGACACCCCTCCCAGTTCTCATATTTGAGGTCCCTTTGTCATCTAAAAGAAACTTTTTAAATAAATAGTTGTCAGAAAAATGTCTGTAATAGACTATCACATATTACTCACATTAAAAATAAATTAAAGGAAAACACTATTTACAACAATCACTTGAATTATTCAAGGTCATCAGGACAAGACTCTCTCATGGGGCCCCATGACAGGCTGGGGCCCCGGGCCAGAGCCCAATTTGCTCAGGCCTTAAACCATCAACACCTTCCACACAGTGACAAACGTGGAGATCTGTCGCAGGAGTCATCGGAGGGGGGCCCTCGTGTGTGGAGATTTTAGCCATTATTCAGGTCTCCCGGGTGGTACTAGAGGGCAAAATCGAGATAGTGGCTCTTGAGGTCAGCTTCCATCGTGCAGGTCTAAGGAAGGTATCGGACAAGGTCCGAGTCGCGGAGGGGTCCATTGTGGAATTACAATTTGAGGTTGCCTCCCTCAGGAAACAGATGCCACTGTCACCTCAGAGACTGCTAGTTGGAGGCCAGGGTGGAGGATGCGGAGGGTAGGTCCCGGGGCAACAATGTTCACCTGCTGGGGTTCCCTGAGTGGGCAGAGGGATCGTAGACATTAAGTTTCGTGGAGCACTGGATCAAGGACACTTTGCGGCCCATCGGACTATCATCCTTTTTCGCCGTTGAAAGGGCACTGCCAAGGGCCATCATAGAGCGTATCCTTAATTATAAGGATAGAGTCTGTATCCTGCATGCTGCCCAGGAAATTGATAACACATGCTTTGAGACCCATAAGCGATCTACTTACACTGATTATATTCATAAGGTACCGGTCAAGCGACGTTTTTTGGAGGTCAAGGGCAAGCTGCGGTCCCTGAGTCTCTGCTATATGCAGCTCTTCCCGGCATGCTTGCGAGTTATGGCGGGGGGGCAGGTCACTTTTATTTGAGTCACTGGAGGATGTATGGAGATTGCTGTAGGTGTCGGACAAGGTCCCTAGAGACAGGGTGGGCTCATGGAGGTCAGGTGCCCGTTCAGATAGGGGGGGGGGGTGCGCAGCCCAAACTGGAGTTCACCAGTGGGGTCCACAGATGGCGGTTCTCGGAGCCCTGAGGACCGGGTCCTAGATGAATTGTGATGCAGGAAGATGGAACTATGGCATTGGTCCCCTGAAACGGAGCAGCCGGGCTAGACGGGGCCGAGTCGGTTGCTGTGGTGGCGACAATGTCGACGTATCCTGTTGTATGAGGGGGAACCTGTCTTTGTATCTTATGTTTCTCCTTCCCCCATTGGCTCCCCTGTGCCTATCCTTTCCTTTCCGCTTAGGGGGGAGGGACGATTGGGCTGGGGGGGAAGAGGATACAGTTTTGTTTAATTGTCACTGGTCAATATTGTTGACCCTGTCTATCGGTGTATTGTGGATGCGACAATGTGAATTGTGTGGGGTGGTGTGGGGCCTTCTCCACGTTTCGTGGCAGGCCATGATTGTGGGAGGGGGGTTTAGGCTGCTTGCCTCAAGACCCTCTGAAAGGGGTTCTGACAGCACTGGTAATATGGCAGTTGAGATATCCGGTCATATTTTGATGTCATATCCTGTTTTGGCCAAACACTAAATAAGTCCATTGGAACTGACCGACTTCAAAATCCAATTACAAATAACCACTGGTGCCCGGCAGCTGTACCCAGATCCCTTTTGTCCCTCCACCTTCCCTCTATCTCAGGGTAAGTTATTTGTGGTCGGTTTCAGGCACAAGTCCAGTGCTACCTCTCTCATGCAGAGTTGGTGCACTCAGTTCTGCAGCCTTAGTCCCAGTGTTAGCCTTCTCGTCAGTATGAGTCACCTTTCCGGTCACGGTTGGGGCCGCAGTCAGGTCCCTCTTCCCCAAGAGGAAAATGCTATGGCTGCTAGTGCGTTGGCACTCTGTCCTCCGGCCCATGGACAGAAGACGTGGGGACTGCAGGCAGGCTCCAGTGTCACTGATGGTGTCACAGGCCCTCTTCCAAGCGCAGGGTGAGTCAGCGGGGTCTGAGGTCTTAGGGACAACGAAGGCTGTTCTCAGGCAGAATCAGTAGAGCTCCAAGCCACACACAAATGTTGGGTCAACGGCTTGGGCCATTCAAGTCTAGTCATCAGTGCAGGAATGCAGTCTGCTCTGGCCACACTTCCGATTTCCAGAGGCTTAGTCCGCTTTCAGGTACAACACGTCACAGTCTTCCGGGTACACTTTGGGTCAGTGCCATGACCTATCCATATTCAGGGTCACAACATTACAGTCCACTCATGCACTCTTCAGGACTGTGCCACGTGTTAGCTGCTTCAGAGAGAGAGACAACACTCTGGTCCAAGAGCCTGCCAGTCACTCTCTGGAAAATCCCAGGCAGATGGACCCTCAGCTGCAGGGTCAGCTGCTTGTGTTCACCCTGACAGTCAGCTACTCTTGCATGGTTGGCTCACTCCTCACCCCTTCTTCTCACGCTGGCCAGTCTCGGACCCCCAGCTCCAGGGTCAGCTGCTTCTGTACACCCCGAAAGTCAGCTCCTCTTGCATGGTTGGCTCACTCCTCACCCCTTCTTCTCACGCTGGCTAGTCTTGGACCCTCAGCTCCAGGGTCAGCTGCTTCTGTACACCCTGACAGTCAGCTCCTCTTGCATGGTTGGCTCACTCCTCATCCCTTCTTCTCACGCTGGCCAGTCTCAGACCCTCTGCTCCATGGTCAGCTGCTTCTGTACACCCTGATAGTTAGCTCCTCTTGCATGGTCGGCTCACTCCTCATCCCTTCTTCTCACGCTGGCCAGTCTCGGACCCTCAGCTCCAGGGTCAGCTGCTTCTGTACACCCTGATAGTCAGCTCCTCTTGCATGGTCGGCTCACTCCTCACCCCTTCTTCTCACGCTGGCCAGTCTCGGACCCTCAGCTGCAGGGTCAGCTGCTTCTGTACACCCTGATAGTCACCTCCTCTTGCATGGTCGGCTCACTCCTCACCCCTTCTTCTCACGCTGGCCAGTCTCGGACCCTCAGCTCCAGGGTCAGCTGCTTCTGTATACCCTGATAGTCAGCTCCTCTTGCATGGTTGGCTCACTCCTCACCCCTTCTTCTCACGCTGGCCAGTCTCGGACCCTCTGCTCCATGGTCAGCTGCTTCTCTACTCACTGACAGTCAGCTCCTCTTGCATGGTTGGCTCACTACTCACCCCTTATTCTCACGCTGGCCAGTCTCAGACCCTCAGCTGCAGGGTCAGCTGCTTGTGTTCACCCCGACGGTCAGCTCCTCTTGCAAGGTTGGCTCACTCCTCATCCCTTCTTCTCACGCTGGCCAGTCTCGGACCCTCAGCTCCAGGGTCAGCTGCTTCTGTACACCCGGACAGTCAGCTCCTCTTGCATGGTCGGCTCACTCCTCACCCCTTCTTCTCAAGCTGGCCAGTCTCAGACCCTCAGCTCCAGGGTCAGCTGCTTGTGTTCACCCCGACGGTCAGCTCCTCTTTCATGGTCGGCTCACTCCTCATCCTTTCTTCTCACGCTGGCCAGTCTCAGACCCTCAGCTGCAGGGTCAGCTGCTTCTGTACACCCTGATAGTCAGCTCCTCTTGCATGGTCGGCTCACTCCTCACCCCTTCGTCTCACGCTGGCCAGTCTCAGACCCTCAGCTCCAGGGTCAGCTGCTTGTGTTCACCCCGACGGTCAGCTCCTCTTTCATGGTCGGCTCACTCCTCATCCCTTCTTCTCACGCTGGCCAGTCTCGGACCCTCTGCTCCATGGTCAGCTGCTTCTGTACTCCCTGACAGTCAGCTCCTCTTGCATGGTTGGCTCACTCCTCATCCCTTCTTCTCATGCTGGCCAGTCTCGGACCCTCTGCTCCATGGTCAGCTGCTTCTGTACACCTGACAGTCAGCTCCTCTTGCATGGTCGGCTCACTCCTCACCCCTTCTTCTCACGCTGGCCAGTCTTGGACCCTCAGATCCAGAGTCAGCTGCTTGTGTTCACCCTGACGGTCAGCTCCTCTTGCATGGTCGGCTCACTCCTCACCCCTTCTTCTCACGCTGGCCAGTCTCAGACCCTCTGCTCCATGGTCAGCTGCTTCTGTACACCTGACAGTCAGCTCCTCTTGCATGGTCGGCTCACTCCTCACCCCTTCTTCTCACGCTGGCCAGTCTCGGACCCTCAGCTCCAGGGTCAGCTGCTTGTGTTCACCCCGACGGTCAGCTCCTCTTGCATGGTTGGCTCACTCCTCACCCCTTCTTCTCATGCTGGCCAGTCTTGGACCCTCAGCTGCAGGGTCAGCTGCTTCTGTACACCCTGATAGTCAGCTCCTCTTGCATGGTCGGCTCACTCCTCACCCCTTCTTCTCACGCTGGCCAGTCTCGTATCCTCAGCTCCAGGGTCAGCTGCTTGTGTTCACACCGACGGTCAGCTCCTCTTTCATGGTCGGCTCACTCCTCACCCTTTCTTCTCATGCTGGCCAGTCTCGGACCCTCAGCTGCAGGGTCAGCTGCTTCTGTACACCCTGATAGTCAGCTCCTCTTGCATGGTCGGCTCACTCCTCACCCCTTCTTCTCACGCTGGCCAGTCTCGGACCCTCAGCTGCAGGGTCAGCTGCTTCTGTACACCCTGATAGTCAGCTGCTTGTGTACACCCTGACTGTCAGCTCCTCTTGCATGGTCGGTTCACTCCTCACCCCTTCTTCTCATGCTGGCCAGTTTCGGACCCTGAGCTGCAGGGTCAGCTGCTTCTGTACACCCTGATAGTCAGCTCCTCTTGCATGGTCAGCTCACTCCTCACCCCTTCTTCTCACGCTGGCCAGTCTCGGACCCTCAGCTCCAGGGTCAGCTGCTTGTGTTCACCCCGACGGTCAGCTCCTCTTGCATGGTCGGCTCACTCCTCACCCCTTCTTCTCACGCTGGCCAGTCTCGGACCCTCAGCTGCAGGGTCAGCTGCTTCTGTACACCCTGACAGTCAGCTCCTCTTGCATGGTCGGCTCACTCCTCACCCCTTCTTCTCATGCTGGCCAGTCTTGGACCCTCAGCTCCAGTCAGCTGCTTGTGTTCACCCTGACGGTCAGCTCCTCTTGCATGGTCGGCTCACTCCTCACCCTTTCTTCTCACGCTGGCCAGTCTCAGACCCTCAGCTGCAGGGTCAGCTGCTTCTGTACACCCTGATAGTCAGCTCCTCTTGCATGGTCGGCTCACTCCTCACCCCTTCTTCTCACGCTGGCCAGTCTCGGACCCTCAGCTGCAGGGTCAGCTGCTTCTGTACACCTGACAGTCAGCTCCTCTTGCATGGTCGGCTCTCTCCTCACCCCTTCTTCTCACGCTGGCCAGTCTCAGACCCTCAGCTGCAGGGTCAGCTGCTTCTGTACACCCTGATAGTCAGCTCCTCTTGCATGGTCGGCTCACTCCTCACCCCTTCTTCTCACGCTGGCCAGTCTCGGACCCTCAGCTGCAGGGTCAGCTGCTTCTGTACACCTGACAGTCAGCTCCTCTTGCATGGTCGGCTCTCTCCTCACCCCTTCTTCTCACGCTGGCCAGTCTCGGACTCCCAGCTCCAGGGTCAGCTGCTTCTGTACACCCCGATAGTCAGCTCCTCTTGCATGGTCGGCTCACTCCTCACCCCTTCTTCTCACGCTGGCTAGTCTTGTACCCTCAGCTCCAGGGTCAGCTGCTTCTGTACACCCTGACAGTCAGCTCCTCTTGCATGGTTGGCTCACTCCTCATCCCTTCTTCTCACGCTGGCCAGTCTCAGACCCTCTGCTCCATGGTCAGCTGCTTCTGTACACCCTGATAGTTAGCTCCTCTTGCATGGTCGGTTCACTCCTCACCCCTTCTCCTCACGCTGGTCAGTCTCGGACCCTCAGCTCCAGGGTCAGCTGCTTCTGTACACCCGGACAGTCAGCTCCTCTTGCATGGTCGGCTCACTCCTCACCCCTTCTTCTCACGCTGGCCAGTCTCAGACCCTCAGCTCCAGGGTCAGCTGCATCTGAACACACTGATAGTCAGCTCCTCTTGCATGGTTGGCTCACTACTCACCCCTTATTCTCATGCTGGCCAGTCTCAGACCCTCAGCTGCAGGGTCAGCTGCTTGTGTTCACCCCGACGGTCAGCTCCTCTTTCATGGTCGGCTCACTCCTCATCCTTTCTTCTCACGCTGGCCAGTCTCAGACCCTCAGCTGCAGGGTCAGCTGCTTCTGTACACCCAGATAGTCAGCTCCTCTTGCATGGTCGGCTCACTCCTTACCCCTTCTTCTCACGCTGGCCAGTCTCGGACCCTCAGCTCCAGGGTCAGCTGCTTGTGTTCACCCCGACGGTCAGCTCCTCTTTCATGGTCGGCTCACTCCTCACCCTTTCTTCTCACGCTGGCCAGTCTCAGACCCTCAGCTGCAGGGTCAGCTGCTTCTGTACACCCTGATAGTCAGCTCCTCTTGCATGGTCGGCTCATTCCTCACCCCTTCTTCTCACGCTGGCTAGTCTTGGACCCTCAGCTCCAGGGTCAGCTGCTTGTGTACACCCTGACGGTCAGCTCCTCTTGCATGGTCGGCTCACTCCTCACCCCTTCTTCTCACGCTGGCCACTCTCAGACCCTCAGCTGCAGGGTCAGCTGCTTCTGTACACCCTGACAGTCAGCTCCTCTTGCATGGTTGGCTCACTCCTCATCCCTTCTTCTCATGCTGGCCAGTCTCGGACCCTCTGCTCCATGGTCAGCTGCTTCTGTACACCTGACAGTCACCTTCTCTTGCATGGTCGGCTCACTCCTCACCCCTTCTTCTCATGCTGGCCAGTCTCGGACCCTCAGCTCCAGGGTCAGCTGCTTGTGTTCACCCTGACGGTCAGCTCCTCTTGCATGGTCGGCTCACTCCTCACCCGTTCTTCTCACGCTGGCCAGTCTCAGACCCTCAGCTGCAGGGTCAGCTGCTTCTGTACACCCTGACAGTCAGCTCCTCTTGCATGGTCGGCTCACTCCTCACCCCTTCTTCTCACGCTGGCCAGTCTCGGACCCTCAGCTCCAGGGTCAGCTGCTTGTGTTCACCCCGACGGTCAGCTCCTCTTGCACTGTTGGCTCACTCCTCACCCCTTCTTCTCATGCTGGCCAGTCTTGGACCCTCAGCTCCAGGGTCAGCTGCTTCTGTACACCCTGATAGTCAGCTTCTCTTGCATGGTCGGCTCACTCCTCACCCCTTTTTCTCACGCTGGCCAGTCTCAGACCCTCAGCTGCAGGGTCAGCTGCTTCTGTACACCCTGATAGTCAGCTCCTCTTGCATGGTCGGCTCACTCCTCACCCCTTCTTCTCACGCTGGCCAGTCTCGGACCCTCAGCTCCAGGGTCAGCTGCTTGTGTTCACCCCGACGGGCAGCTCCTCTTGCATGGTTGGCTCACTCCTCATCCCTTCTTCTCACGCTGGCCAGTCTCGGACCCTCTGCTCCATGGTCAGCTGCTTCTGTACACCCTGATAGTCAGCTCCTCTTGCATGGTCGGCTCACTCCTCACCCCTTCTTCTCACGCTGGCCAGTCTCGGATCCTCAGCTCCAGGGTCAGCTGCTTGTGTTCACCCCGACAGTCAGCTCCTCTTGCATGGTCGGTTCACTCCTCACCCCTTCTTCTGATGCTGGCCAGTTTCGGACCCTGAGCTGCATGGTCAGCTGCTTCTGTAAACCCTGATAGTCAGTTCCTCTTGCATGGTCGGCTCACTCCTCACCCCTTCTTCTCACGCTGGCCAGTCTCGGACCCTCAGCTCCAGGGTCAGCTGCTTGTGTTCACCCCGACGGTCAGCTCCTCTTGCATGGTCGGCTCACTCCTCACCCCTTCTTCTCACGCTGGCCAGTCTCGGACCCTCAGCTGCAGGGTCAGCTGCTTGTGTTCACCCTGACAGTCAGCTCCTCTTGCATGGTTGGCTCACTCCTCATCCCTTCTTCTCATGCTGGCCAGTCTCGGACCCTCTGCTCCACGGTCAGCTGCTTCTGTACACCTGACAGTCACCTCCTCTTGCATGGTCGGCTCACTCCTCACCCCTTCTTCTCATGCTGGCCAGTCTTGGACCCTCAGCTCCAGAGTCAACTGCTTGTGTTCACCCTGACGGTCAGCTCCTCTTGCATGGTCGGCTCACTCCTCACCCCTTCTTCTCACGCTGGCCAGTCTCGAACCCTCAGCTGCAGGGTCAGCTGCTTCTGTACCACCTTACAGTCAGCTCCTCTTGCATGGTTGGCTCACTCCTCATCCCTTCTTCTCACGCTGGCCAGTCTCGGACCCTCTGCTCCATGGTCAGCTGCTTCTGTACACCTGACAGTCAGCTCCTCTTGCATGGTCGGCTCACTCCTCACCCCTTCTTCTCACGCTGGCCAGTCTCGGACCCCCAGCTCCAGGGTCAGCTGCTTCTGTACACCCTGACAGTCAGCTCCTCTTGCATGGTTGGCTCACTCCTCATCCCTTCTTCTCACGCTGGCAGTCTCAGACCCTCTGCTCCATGGTCAGCTGCTTCTGTACACCCTGATAGTTAGCTCCTCTTGCATGGTCGGCTCACTCCTCATCCTTTCTTCTCACGCTGGCCAGTCTCGGACCCTCAGCTCCAGGGTCAGCTGCTTCTGTACACCCTGACAGTCAGCTCCTCTTGCATGGTCGGCTCACTCCTCACCCCTTCTTCTCACGCTGGCCAGTCTCGGACCCTCAGCTGCAGGGTCAGCTGCTTCTGTACACCCTGATAGTCACCTCCTCTTGCATGGTCGGCTCACTCCTCACCCCTTCTTCTCACGCTGGCCAGTATCGGACCCTCAGCTCCAGGGTCAGCTGCTTCTGTACACCCTGATAGTCAGCTCCTCTTGCATGGTCGGCTCACTCCTCACCCCTTCTTCTCACGCTGGCCAGTCTCGGACCCTCAGCTCCAGGGTCAGCTGCTTCTGTACACCCTGATAGTCACCTCCTCTTGCATGGTCGGCTCACTCCTCACCCCTTCTTCTCACGCTGGCTAGTATTGGACCCTCAGCTCCAGGGTCAGCTGCTTGTGTTCACCCTGACGGTCAGCTTCTCTTGCATGGTCGGCTCACTCCTCACCCCTTCTCCTCACGCTGGCCAGTCTCGGACCCTCAGCTGCAGGGTCTGCTGCTTCTGTACACCCGGACAGTCAGCTCCTCTTGCATGGTTGGCTCACTCCTCATCGCTTCTTCTCATGCTGGCCAGTCTCGGACCCTCTGCTCCAGGGTCAGCTGCTTGTGTTCACCCCGACGGTCAGCTCCTCTTTCATGGTCGGCTCACTCCTCACCCCTTCTTCTCATGCTGGCCAGTCTTGGACCCTCAGCTCCAGAGTCAGCTGCTTGTGTTCACCCTGACGGTCAGCTTCTCTTGCATGGTCGGCTCACTCCTCACCCCTTCTCCTCACGCTGGCCAGTCTCGGACCCTCAGCTGCAGGGTCTGCTGCTTCTGTACACCCTGACAGTCAGCTCCTCTTGCATGGTTGGCTCACTCCTCACCCCGTTTTCTCACGCTGGCCAGTCTCGGACCCTCAGCTCCAGGGTCAGCTGCTTCTGTTCACCCTGACAGTCAGCTCCTCTTTCATGGTCGGCTCACTCCTCACCCCTTCTTCTCACACTGGCCAGTCTCTGCCCCTCTGCTCCATGGTCAGCTGCTTCAGTTCACCCCGACGGTCAACTCCTCTTGCATGGTCGGCTCACTCCTCACCCATTATTCTCACGCTGGGCATTCACGGACCCTCAGGCCCAGCGTCAGCTGCTTCTGTACACCCTGATAGTCAGCTCCTCTTGCATGGTCGGCTCACTCCTCACCCATTATTCTCACGCTGGGCATTCACGGACCCTCAGGCCCAGCGTCAGCTGCTTCTGTACACCCTGATAGTCAGCTCCTCTTGCATGGTCGGCTCACTCCTCACCCCTTCTTCTCACGCTGGCCAGTCTCGGACCCCCAGCTCCAGGGTCAGCTGCTTCTGTACACCCTGACAGTCAGCTCCTCTTGCATGGTTGGCTCACTCCTCATCCCTTCTTCTCACGCTGGCCAGTCTCAGACCCTCTGCTCCATGGTCAGCTGCTTCTGTACACCCTGATAGTTAGCTCCTCTTGCATGGTCGGCTCACTCCTCATCCCTTCTTCTCACGCTGGCCAGTCTCGGACCCTCAGCTCCAGGGTCAGCTGCTTCTGTACACCCTGACAGTCAGCTCCTCTTGCATGGTCGGCTCACTCCTCACCCCTTCTTCTCACGCTGGCCAGTCTCGGACCCTCAGCTGCAGGGTCAGCTGCTTCTGTACACCCTGATAGTCACCTCCTCTTGCATGGTCGGCTCACTCCTCACCCCTTCTTCTCACGCTGGCCAGTCTCGGACCCTCAGCTCCAGGGTCAGCTGCTTCTGTACACCCTGATAGTCAGCTCCTCTTGCATGGTCGGCTCACTCCTCACCCCTTCTTCTCACGCTGGCCAGTCTCGGACCCTCAGCTCCAGGGTCAGCTGCTTCTGTACACCCTGATAGTCACCTCCTCTTGCATGGTCGGCTCACTCCTCACCCCTTCTTCTCACGCTGGCTAGTATTGGACCCTCAGCTCCAGGGTCAGCTGCTTGTGTTCACCCTGACGGTCAGCTTCTCTTGCATGGTCGGCTCACTAATCACCCCTTCTCCTCACGCTGGCCAGTCTCGGACCCTCAGCTGCAGGGTCTGCTGCTTCTGTACACCCGGACAGTCAGCTCCTCTTGCATGGTTGGCTCACTCCTCATCGCTTCTTCTCATGCTGGCCAGTCTCGGACCCTCTGCTCCAGGGTCAGCTGCTTGTGTTCACCCCGACGGTCAGCTCCTCTTTCATGGTCGGCTCACTCCTCACCCCTTCTTCTCATGCTGGCCAGTCTTGGACCCTCAGCTCCAGAGTCAGCTGCTTGTGTTCACCCTGACGGTCAGCTTCTCTTGCATGGTCGGCTCACTCCTCACCCCTTCTCCTCACGCTGGCCAGTCTCGGACCCTCAGCTGCAGGGTCTGCTGCTTCTGTACACCCTGACAGTCAGCTCCTCTTGCATGGTTGGCTCACTCCTCACCCCGTTTTCTCACGCTGGCCAGTCTCGGACCCTCAGCTCCAGGGTCAGCTGCTTCTGTTCACCCTGACAGTCAGCTCCTCTTTCATGGTCGGCTCACTCCTCACCCCTTCTTCTCACACTGGCCAGTCTCTGCCCCTCTGCTCCATGGTCAGCTGCTTCAGTTCACCCCGACGGTCAACTCCTCTTGCATGGTCGGCTCACTCCTCACCCATTATTCTCACGCTGGGCATTCACGGACCCTCAGGCCCAGCGTCAGCTGCTTCTGTACACCCTGATAGTCAGCTCCTCTTGCATGGTCGGCTCACTCCTCATCCCTTATTCTCACGCTGGCCAGTCTCGGACCCTCAGCTCTGGGGTCAGCTGCTTCTGTACACCCTGATAGTCAGCTCCTCTTGCATGGTTGGCTCACTCCTCACCCCTTCTTCTCACACTTTTCAGTTTCCTGTAGGACGGGAACAGCTTCTCCTTCCAGGTGAGACTCCAGAAGATGTCCCCTCACCTCTGTGAAGCTGTCAGTCAGCAAACACCAACCCTGGTTGTACAGCAGTCCTCTGGGTACTCCGCGGAGCTCCCCTTACCTTAGAGAACTTAAAACTGGAACAAGTGAGTCAACAGCTCCCCCTTCTATTTGGTTACAGCAGGGGAAGTGTATTCTCTGCACTCTCAGAATCTGTTTGGGTTGGTTCTTCTATCATGTGACTTTTCTAGGATGTTTTTGACGCAGCCTTTATATAGAGCGATTGTGAGGTGGAGCAAAACCAATCCCGGTACGATCTTCTACAACCCCATAGAGACTCATCCCTTTGTAAAATGGAGTCCTGTCTATTTAAACAGGACATTGATACATGCACAGAGGAGAACCAATGGCAGCCATCGAGAGGAGGAGAAAAAGGCCCCGTCAGCAGTAAGCAGGCACACATGTCCGGAAGCAGGAGACCAGAAGAAGGAAGATGCCTGTTTTGCCCAGACGAGGACTTTGGGATTGCAGAAGTCGGAGAAGACGCCGTAGATCTGATCAACGCCACTAAATCGGAAGCTGACATGGAGGAGTGGATTGAAGACTGGTGACTACCCCCAGAGGACGCTGAGAGGCCCGCCACAACTCAGAGTTGCAGCATAGCGGGTGAGTCGGGATAAGCGGGAGTTGGATGAGCTTTGAGGGGAGGAGGGAGAGGCATCTCATGGGATGGGTACTTCGGGTGTAACACAGGAAGACTTCACTATGGAGCCGCGTATCACAAAGACATCTTCAATGTGTCTCCCTTTAATTCACTTTCCTTTTTTGTTTTGCATGATAAACAAAAGCCCCACGTGTAGAATATCTATGACAAAAGAACAGACCGACCTCAGGTTTCATTGCATAAAAAGAACAGAGAGCAGAAGACATCTAAAGGATATATGCTACCTCCTTTGCAATGTTTGATTTCTTTTTTTCATTTCTTTACATTACTTCCACAAACTGGCTTTCTTGTCTATAAAACCCAGGACAAGGAACGTGTGTTTTATTTTTGGAGAAGTACTCCCTGTATATTAGGATACTCTTCAGAGTGGCTGAAAAGACCAACTCTTATGTCTAGTGATTATTTTTACACCACCCAAGGGTGAGATGACAGGTAACCTAAATAAACCAAGAAAAGTATTATTATACTTACCACTACTGTTTCTCTTTTCTCCAAGACTCCGGGCACCATACAATCTCGCAAAGGTTCCTGAAAGGAGAAGGAGAGAGTCAGGAATGACAACACCATACCCTGTTTACAACTGTAGCTCTGGAAAAACATTCTCATCATCAGTTTCTTAAAAAATTGGGTTCTGTAATGAATCATCATTGAGAATAAACAGCCGCCTCCTTGTCTATACATCCGCCCAACCCTCTCAAAGTAATGCTCCTCACAGGGGGGCCCTCTCCAGTCTGGAGCACCCACAACAGGGGCACAAAGGTGTGTGAGCCTCTTTAACTGGCTCTCAGCAGCCACACGTAACAGTGATCAGGAAGAGAGGCACAAAGCTGGCCTCTCCTAAAGGACCCATCACCCTTTGGACAACAGAAACAGCCACCCCACCCTTCACCCCCCAACATCTACCAAGTGCCAGTGCTCAGGAAGTCTAGTCAGCAGCTCCTTGCAGAAAAAGGACCTAAATGAATTTCAAAAAGGATCCCTGTCTCATTTTCCCCTCTATGTTGCCTAGGTCTCCTCCCTCCAGCTTCAGGAATTTCATCGATACAGCTACAATTTCTGGGAAAACAACCTCACGTCCACCTTGTGCACATGAGCAGACCAGCAGATTCCAAACTGGAACGCACAGGGATCTATTCCTCTGGTTCATTCCTACACTCCATGTAGGTACCACGCAGGCCACACACATACATGCACCCAATCATGTATTAGATATTAGCACTGGGACCTGGGTTAGCGTGTTGTAGCTGGACTTTACACAAGTGTGCTGGCAGGCTTCACCTCCTGTGACACATATAAAAAGGTCTGGTCACAACTAGTGATTCTCAGAACACAGTACACTACCACGTCAGCCCTACATGCTAAGTACATGACAGGGACGGTAGTCCACTGTCAAACAATGACTTTCTGCGCCCCTCAAGGCCCAGGGCAGTGTGACCATTACTCATGTCAAAGGCAGGCCTAGGTCTTTGGACGCACAATAGATTAGCATGAGACTGGAGCCAAAATAAAAAAACAAGATATTAGATCCTCATAGTTGGTCATTCCAGGCTGGGGATCATGATTGTATACCATGCAGGGGGCATTCCCGTCCTAAAAGGTTCTCACCATTAGCCGTATCAGTCCTCGTACAAAAAGCAGCCAGTGAACGAACTTGTCAGCGGGTGAAAGCAGGATGCAGATATGTGGACAGTGAGCATAGGATAGGTGCAGAGGGTGAAAGAAAACTTGCTAGAATGTGGGTAAGGCACAGAAAATATGTGCAGGGGAGAAAGCAGGGTTCCAGAATGTGGGTAGAAAGAAGAGGATTGGTGTGGAGAATTACTACAGGCTGCAAATATGTGAATAGAGTGAAGAGGAAAGGTGCAGGAGGTAAAAGCAGGGTACAGGTACACAGCGCAGGACAGGGTCAGAGGCTGAAAGCAGTGTGAAGGTATGCAGGCTAGGAGCAAAGGAGAGGTACATGGGGTGAAAGCAAGATACAGATATGTGGACAGGGACCAGAGAAAAGGTGAAGGGGTGAAAGCAGTACAGGTATAGGGAGAGGGAGCAGAGTGTAGGTGCCGAAGCTGAAAGCAGGGTACAGGTAGGTTGACTGGAAGCAGAGGGTGGAAGTAAGGTATGGGTATGCGGCAGAGAACAGAGGATAGACCCAATGGTAAAAACAGTATAGGTGTGTGCACAGGGGGGAGGCACAGGATAGGTGGAGGAGTGAAAGGATGGTTGGTGTACAGCTATGTTGGGAAGGATCAGAGCAGAGATGCAGTGGGTGGAAGCAGTACAGGTATGTGGACAAGGAGTATAGAATAGGAGCAGGGGTGAAAGTAGGGTACAGGTAGGTATCAGGCCCACTCACCTGAACTCCAGGTATTCAGTAGGAACAACGCTATTCTGCCCCAACCCTTGTTCGCCACGTCCAGTGTAGCCCCCCCCCCCCAAACACAACTCCACAGAGATATGGCGGGCTAGGAATGAGTGAAAGAGCGAAGAAGACACTAATGCTTCATCATGTTCTGTCTTCACACTTGTGTTGCCTTCTGGGGTTGCTGTTGTGCTGTTCCTATCTAGTTTCCTTCACTGATGCATGACTAAGGCTTTCAGTGACCTTTAAAGGAAGCACATATTACAATTATTCCGGTTCCCAACACAGTTACTTTAACAGAGCTTTCAGAAAATGTTATTATTTTCTATTTCCTTTCCTTCTGACTCATCAAACTTTCCTTTACAAGAACCTTGGTTTACTCACAACCTTCAGTCAGTTCTCTTAAATGGGGTTTTATGTCAAAATGCTGAGTTCCTGTTCTTTCTTGAGTATCACCTCTGCTCTCAAGGCCGAGGAAAGAACTCGTGCTCTTTCTTTCTGTCAACATAGCCGGCTTTAATATGCACATTCTGACATTGTGTCTTCTTGAGGGAAAGTCTCACCTTTTTTTTCTAAAAATGCTCTGTCTCCTCACTAATATGCTTGAAACATATTCTCAAATCACTTTAATTATCAGAACTAACCTTTGCTAATCCTTGCCTTGAGCGAAAGCTTTATCTGCAGCTTCCTAATGTCTTTTCTCTTCTTTTTTTTTAGGTTTCTAAACCCAAGGGGAACCAGGGAAGATTCAGGAGCCACCACTGCGGGAGCAGAACTGCAGGATGTGAAGCGGCAGCAGGAGTGTTTCAGGTAAGTTCCTTCTCCGAAATGCTGGACTCTTTCTACTCTCAAACCAAGCAATAAAACATTTCTAGCTGTTGCGTCAAGAATTTTCAATTCTATTAAGGACAGCGGAGTGAGGATTATGCTTCTTTTCCTTTACTGAGCTGTTACAGCAGCCAATCAAAATGTATTAAACACAAAACTATGATCCGTATTTCATCATTCCAGTCCACCAATCACCACCTACATATCTCCTCAAATATGATCATCACCATCTTGAATGCCTCTTTCATTGTGAACAGCTCAGTCAATATAATAAATCATCCACTTGTCGCAACACCATACAAACTTCTCCGGCGACAACTTTTCAACCCTTGAGCCAAAAGGATTCAGCCATCGACTCGTCCAAGGGGACCGTCTCTCCACGCATATGCGCAGGCCTCAACCCCTGAAATACTCAGAAAACTTTGAGATGTTCCAACTGACTTCTTTTTCTGCTCTCCTCCTAAAGATAACAATGTGTAAACCACGCTTCCAGAGAAGTGAAGGATTGACAACTTAATTATCACAACATGAGATTGATTCATAACAACATTGACAATAGAAGTAAACGTATCAATATCACAATACATTTTCTTCGTGACCATCAATCATGTCACCCAGGATGAATAATCCCCGCCTCTGTGTCGTCAGTAGAATTGAAAACTCTTGACGCAATAGCAAGACATTTTTTTATTCTATGCCAGGATTGGAGGCTCAGATTATACTTGTTCAAATCTATCCCACTACTAAAGAGTCCACATCAGCGATCGGTTTACAAAAAAAAAGTTTTAAACGTAGAGTCTGGTGACCAATCTGCCACCTTCATAATACCCTCTAATTGTGACCCCAAGGCATTGGCTTTGGATGTACTTGCACCCTGAACTGAGTGCTTCAAACACAGAAACATCAATGCCTGCTGCAACAAACTCCTACTGTCACCATCTGGCCAGCGTGGCTGCCGTAAACGGTCCCTAACCTCTTTCCTGCGCAGCGTGGCTGCCTCTGCCCTGCCTCACTTGAGTGCTGCTGCGTGCCAGTGTTGGGGTGTCGGTAGCCGAGCAGCCTTCCAGTGCATCGCAATAGCTCGACAAGCCTTATTCATTGCCAAATCTATGAAGCGGTTGGAAAACGTTTGCACTGCCCTCCTCTTAAATATTCCCAGCAGCACTCTCTCAGGTTTGGAGATCGCTGCCGCCTATCAGCGTGGTGAGTGTATCTGTGACTCTGGACCAGAATGTCACAGCTATCGAACACGACCAAAATATGTGTATTAGATCCAAATTAGGTGCCTGGCATCTTGGGCAAAGGGAGGAGGACCCGAACATTTTCTGTAGGGTACCCGGGGTGAGGTTGTAGAATGTTAAATTGAATGTACTCGAATTTGGCATTACGGGACACTGCGTAGATAGTGTACGGTGCGTTCCCATTCCTTGGGCGTTAGGGCTCGACCTATGTCTGTTTCCCATAGTCCAAAGAGGGATAGTAATAGGTCCGCGGTAGTGTGGGCGAGAACTTTGATGAACCAGGTTACCAGTTTCCGATCAGACCCCATCACAAACAGGGAATTGGTCAACGGATGTTGTTCCGGTGCAGTGTCCATAATAGCTCACAGGCATCTTACCTCCGCCATCAGTGTCCTGTGAGCAAGATAATGACCCATCGGAAAGCTGTAATCTTCCTGCAACTGGCCAAAGCTTATCAGCTCCTGGTTTCTGAATTGGTCCCCCACTGAGGACACCCCACCATCTCTCAAGGTCGCCAGCCCCTCCCCCCCATTGCTTGTGTATAACTGTTTGAAGAAGCTCAGTCTAATGGCCGGAGAGTAGGGAATCATATCTGGCATGAACTTTAGGCTTTTCTTATAGTCTGGTAAGCCACTCTCACCAGGCCATTTATCCCTCGGGAGAGCCGTGCTCCTGGCAGCAACATTGATCCTACCAGTTCTCGCTCTCTGTGCGGTGGCAGTTAGCCCACCTTGTCCAGCTGCCGCTCAGCCAACCATCTCGACAGCCATTGCAGCTGCATTGCTAAATAATAATGTTCGAAATTTGGCACGCCTTGGCCACCCTTTTCCACTGGCAGCTGCAATCTATGAAGAGCTACCCATCTCCTGCCCTTATTCCTTACGAACCCTCCCAACATATTGTGGAGCTCCGTGAAGGTGGCGTGAGGCACGAACACTGGAAACTTATGGAAGAAATACAAGAGGTGGGGGGAGTATCACCATTTTGGAAAGTGAGATACGTCCTTGGACTGTGAGCGGGAGAGTGCTCCAAAAGGCCATCTGTGGCCCTGGTCAGGTTCCCTTCTATGATATCTTTCATGGTGTGGTAAACATGGATCCAAAGATATTGAAAGACCTGAGGCTTCCATCTCACTACCTGGTTTCCCACCAAGACCTCCTGTGGGGGGCATTCCACGCTCAGGGAGAAAACGCAGGATTTCGCCCAGATAACTCCCAATACTGATGCCCGCCGGAATCCTGCCAGTATTTCCGCTAGTTGGAGAATCCCCCTTCAGATGTCCCGAATGTAAAGGAGCACATCGTCAGCATACAGTGGCACTATATGGACTCCATCATCTAGCGGGATGCCCCAGGCATCGCCCTCCTGGCGGAGCTTCTGGGCCAGCGGCTCTATTGCCAGAGCGAAGAGTAACTGGGAGAAGGGACAACATTGGCAAGTACCCCTACTAACCGTAAGAGAAGGTGATACGTATTTTCCAATCATAATTCGGGTGGTCGGCTCAGTGTAGAAAAGCTGTATGTAACTTAGCAGTCTCCCCTTGACACCCATTTTCGACAGAGTGGCAAACAGGTAGCCCCAATGGATGATATCAAATGTCACCACCTTGCTTAGGATTTTGTGGTCCATCCCCAGCATAAGTGGGATTTTGTGGTCCATCCCCAGCATAATTAGTGGGTGGTAGGACATCAGCTCCATCGGGTCTTTGTCGGGTTTTACCAGTGATACCAGCAGGAACTCGCTCATGGATTGTGGTAATCTCCCCTCACTCAGGGCTTCTTGATAGACCTCCAACAGCTTGGGGGCTAGTGAAGACTCATAGGCCTTATAGAACTAGGCGGCAAAGCCGTCAAGGCACGCTGCACCCCTAATCACCCAGCGTATCTCCTGCACCACTAGAGGGGCGTTCACTTCCACGCATGCCAGAGGATCAAGCGTAGGCACGTCAAGGCCAGTCAGGAAATTTACGATGTCTGTTCGATGCTCCGTCTGCGGGGCGTCATATAACCTGCTCTAATACACTGTGAAACCCTCATGAATGGCTGCCTGACTAATGTGCACCTGGTTTAGGTGATCTCTAACCATTGTGTTGGGATGAGACGGTGTCACGCTGCAAAGGGGCAAAGCCAGAAGTTGCTCCAACTTATCAACCTCCATGTGCAATTTAGCCTGGTATGTTTTAACACCCATGCACGGAAATTGTTCAATGAGATGTGTGTGGTGCTTGCAGTGGCCTTCGGTAGGAGCAGCGCTGTAGGGTCCAACCTGGCTGCGCTCTCCAACAATCTCAGTAGGGTCTCAGTCCACAACAGACCCCTGTGTATTGTAGCTCTTGCCCCCACTAATGCTCCAATACAGCTTCCTCTCAGTACTGCTTTCTAAGCCTCCCACTCCACTGTTCTAGTGGTAGCTGTGTCCCAATTATCTGCAAAATAGTTGGAAATGGATTCCCTTGTTTCGTCATGCAACACTTGGTCTTCTAGTAATGTAGGTTGCAACCTCCAGGTGGGGCTAGGGGTCGTGGCCCCCTCCACCCGATACAAACTAGCAGGGGGTTAAGGTTTGAGAAGGTTTTTCCCAGGTATGCAGTGTCTAGCAGCGGAGCCTGTAGTGTGTGGTGGCAAAAGATGTAATCCAGCCTGACATCTAGGTCATGTACGGAAGAGTAGTAAGAGTATTCACTGGACCCTGCGCACAATGCCCGCCAGCTATCCCCTAGCAACCAATTATTAGCCCATTGTGTGAAGCACGCTGCCGCCGTCACCACTGGAGAGGGCGGCAGTGAGGGGTGCGACCGGTCAAGGCACGGGCCATGGACACAGTTAAAATCGCCACCAACCACCCGGGGACGTGGGTTCATCTAGAGAGAGTGAGGGACAGGCACGCCAAGAAGGCCGGCTGGGCTGTATTTAATGCATATACACTACCCAATAATACAGGCTTGCCATCAAGTAGCCCCTCCACAAAAACATACCGCCCCTCAAGGTATATGTCAGAAGCTGTCTGTCTGAAGGGGACTCTCGGTCGGATCCACACAAGGGCTCCCCTTGCAAACCCCGAATGGATGGTGCTAAAGCACTGTCACCGCCAGAGCTTTTGTAGCTGAGCCTCCTGTCCCGAGCCACATGAGTCTCCTGCAGCAATGCTATTTGTGCCCCACGCCGCCTAATGTACTGCTGGGCCGCATGCCTCTTCCTGGTCATGCCTCTTCCTGGTCATGCCTCTTCCTGGTCATGCCTCTTCCTGGTCACGCCTCTTCCTGGTCACGCCTCTTCCTGGTCACGCCTCTTCCTGGTCACGCCTCTTCCTGGTCACGCCTCTTCCTGGTCATGCCTCTTCCTGGTCATGCCTCTTCCTGGTCATGCCTCCTCTTCCTGGTCACGCCTCTTCCTGGTCACGCCTCTTCCTGGTCATGCCTCTTCCTGTTCATGCCTCTTCCTGGTCATGCCTATTCCTCTGACATTCCAGGACAATACACTAATGCTACTCATTTGTGTAAGTGTACTGAGGGGGGAGGGGGGTACGGAGCGGGGCATGGGGGGGGGATCTCCGCAAAGCAGCGCGGTAACACCAATGGATCTGTATCGTCAAACAGAACATGAACCCACAGCTGCACTGTAACACCCATCTTGAAGTCTTTCGTGGGGATGCTATCACCCCTATCGGTGCCCCTATGTATCGTCGAACCGAACACGAACCGTCAAACCCCCCCCATCCCAGGGCAGCATCCAAAGGGATAACTGCCCAAACAGTGAACGAATCCCTACGGAAGGGAGCCTATAAGCTGCGCCAGTCTACGGCGATGCCGAGGGGTGCGAGGGGGGACACGCCCTGGAGCAGCCTTGTGAGATATCTACACTTGTGTCTTCCTAAAGGGAAAACTCTAATATGAAACCAAATAACCGACGGCAATCGGCAAGCGAAAGTGACCCATAAGCAATAAATACTGAATTAATCATAAATTCAAATAGTTAATTTTCTCTATTTGCAATTTCTTTGGAAATAACGAATCAGATATCATCACAAATAGAGAATCGCTTATTTCAAATGTTGGACAGACTGCATTCAATGACCTCATAACCAGGAAGTGATGTAGCTGTCTCACATACCTTGGTTATCACTTGGAAGGCACACACCTCTGACAACTGGAGAGTACTGATAATGTCCAGCCAGGATAAAGGCAACGATAATGGTGGGTGCAGAATAAACAGACGTTTCAGACTTAGAATTGATGGTTTTGATAAAAAAATGTGTCTGTAATAATGAAAAACATCTTTGACTGCGCTGGAGTCCACAAAACAGAAAATCTGGGTGACAAGACAAGAAAGAATAAATGCTGTTGGTGTCACCAAGGATACCACTGATGAAGTACGTAAGGGTTAGTATGACTTACACTCTGGCACTAATGAGACGTTGGCACAAAGGATGTCTGATGCTCTCAGTACTGGAGGCGGCTCTTCCTCTGTCCCACCTGTAAATCTGATGGAGGAATTGATAGAAGCTTCTTAGCAGAAGAAGCAGCTTCAGGAGTTACAGACATGGACACCTCAAATGTTCCTCCATTCAACACAGGTTAGAAAGCAACATTTTTACAGACACCAACAACCAATTGATGCATTGTTATATAAATCTTAATAATGTTTATTTAATATTTGTATATTCAAAACTACAAATCCCATAATGCAATCTACAAGCAATTTGTTTCACAAACAAACATTTTTCCATTCTAATATAGAACTTGAAGTGTTTTATAGGATTTTCTAAAGTGTTCTACATATAATTTAAGTCAATCTGTTAAATACTGCCAACACAGCAATGCATTGTGGGTCATGTAGTTTTCCTATATAGGAGATAATACAATTTATATAAATATTTATTTTTTAAATTAAAATTATATGTGTTTTCTCTACAGAAAGCTCTGCTGAACCAGTGTATTTAGGACGTGAAGGTGACACTGGAGAACCTATTCTTGATGTTGAAATGGCGAAAAACCTGAAGGCCAACATTTCAGCTCCAACTCGCAAGTGAAGAACCTATCGAATTAAGAAATGAACTCCATGGACATACATCAACTCAAGACATACACCTACGCATAGACTTAGAAAAATGTCTCCTTCCACAAGACACATTTTGCAAAGTAGATTGCCTATTAAAAGGAGAACAGATATAAGGCTTTGGGCAGCTATATCATTTAATTTCAAGAATCGCAATCAGCTAGAGTTTTTCAAAATATTGAGAAGGTTATGTTGTAAGTTCAGAAACAGCCCCTAGGAAAAATGTGTTATTTGGGTCTAACAAACCTTTCCCTAGAGGAAGCCATGACATCAGGTTTCAATACCATTCGTGATTCTTGTGAACTTGTGTACAGAGATCAGTGCATTCACCGAAACAGTATCCAGACTATGTGCATTAATGAATGCTGAGAGATCTGATGGCCACCTTCTCCTTACATATTTAACTAATAGACTACAAGACTTTGGTAGATCTGTAGATCGCCTTGCTTCTGCTATGAGTCTTCAATCTCGAGAATTAGTGAATCTACAAATAAAGCTCAGACATTTTAGAAGGGATATTGCCAAAGAGCAAAAAAATTATCAGTGTGTTAAACAAGTTGGAAAATACACATGCAGGAAGGGCTGGGGGAGGTGGTGTAGTAAAGAGTGTAGAGGCATCAAGCCACAGCAGCTTGTGTGTGCAAGATCAGGATATTTTAAGATGCAGTATGAGACAAATTCCAGATGTGCATGCAACTTCTACACCTACATCTAGTGACAGAGTGACAAGAATGAAAGGCTTAAAACGATTTAGATAGTAAATTGTACATTTTTGCAGTCTTGCTATTTCTATGTTTATTTTTGTAAGAATTATAAGAAAGAAAAATATACATGGGGTGTGCATATTTACAATGAGAATTCCATAAAGTACATATACTTTTTTTTATATTGTTTACCAATTTTTACAGAAGTTGAAAAAACAATAAAACTTAATTAAAAGCAGCTGTCGGTAATTTGTGTCCTTACAGTTCTTCCCTCAATGGCTCTGTTTGCCTCCTGAGCTTGATGATGTAGGCGAGGTGAAGATATCTCATTGCCATCACTGTTGTCCTCTAATATCTCCAACGGAAGGCCTCTTTGTGTAGCTATATTATGCCTCTTAATCAATCAAGGAGATAGAAACTTAGATCCATTTGGCTTCCTGGCGATAGTCAAGTTATCATAGGGGAATGGATCACTTGTCCTGTATTATTACCAGGGTCTGGGTCTTGTAGCCGTCTTAAAGAACCCTCATTCACATAGTAGGTACCGTGGCGGTATATCTTGATTATCCTCTTTTCTACCTATGTGAAAAGCATCATCATTGGGTCTTTTTTGAATGCTTTCCTCCTCCTGGAGGGAGACCTACTGGTGATTACAGTACTGACCAGTGATAGTGAAGGTGTGATTAAAGTGAACTTAAAATGACCTCCATCTCTCAACAATGCATTTTATTCTGTTGGAGATGGGGCAAGGATAAAAAGTCATTGCAGTGCATGTCTAGAAGGGCTACTATTCTAAAGCACCTACTTTAAAAAGGTGAGTGGTCGACATGTTTCAGCCCCTTCGGTGCCCAAGAGGGTTGGGGAGCTTTCTTCAGGACCAGTATCATGCACACTATCTAGTTGATGGTGTGCGAAGGTTATTTATTGCACTTACCCTTCTTCTCTGATGTTATGGGTCTATAGTACCTATAACTGAAAAAGATACAACAGAAAAGGGAAAAAAAGACCATAACGACAAGGTATCTCTTTATTGTACATGAAACTAGATCTTTTGCGACCAAGGATTGTCTAAGAGTATGCTAAAAACAATAGTTATTCACCACGGTTGAACAAAGTACTTGGGAAGAGGTGGGGGAACACACAGTGATTACTGTGCACGTTCAAGGATGATATCTTATGTAAGTGCAGTAAATCTTGGATGGCCCGCTTATTGCTATGTTACTGGTAATAGCAGAATGGATCACTGACAGAATATCGATTACAAGAATATCGACCTACAACAATATCGAAGTAAAAATATAGAATGCCAAAATATCGAATCCCTATCTACAAACAGGTAAGTACAAAAATATCGAATCCAAAATATAGTTGTAAAAAATATAGTTAGTCAAAATATCGAATTTTTTAAATATCTTAAAAGTAATGTAAAATTAATGAAATAATATATATAATTAACTAAAACATACTTAAAAATACTTAAATAACTTTAATATTAATAAATAATTAATGTAAGTTAAAAAAAATAAACATACATTTTTATTTTTTAATACATATATATATTAACGTAATATTTATAAAAAATATTCAATATTTTTAGCGTAGGATAGCGGGAGGGTAAAATTTACTATTACCACTCCAGTGAGTGCAACAGTAGGGAAAGCATTGGATAGCGGGAGGGTAAAAATTACTATTCCCACTCCAGTGAGTGCAACAGTAGGGAAAGCGTTGGATAGCGGGAGGGTAAAAATTACTATTCCCACTCCAGAGAGTGCAACAGTAGGGAAAACGTTGGATAGCGTAGGGGTAAAAATTACTATTCCCACTCCAGAGAGTGCAACAGTAGGGAAAACGTTGGATAGCGGGAGGGTAAAAAGTACTATTCCCACTCCAGAGAGTGCAACAGTAGGGAAAGTGTTGGATAGCGGGAGGGTAAAAATTACTAATCCCACTCCAGTGAGTGCAACAGTAGGGAAAGCGTTGGATAGCGGGAGGGTAAAAATTACTATTCCCACTCCAGAGAGTGCAACAGTAGGGAAAGCGTTGGATAGCGTAGGGGTAAAAATTACTATTCCCACTCCAGAGAGTGCAACAGTAGGGAAAGCGTTGGATAGCGTAGGGGTAAAAATTACTATTCCCACTCCAAAGAGTGCAACAGTAGGAAAAATAATGATTTAATATTTTAATAAAAATAAAATAATTATCAATACCAATAAAAAATTAATTAAAATGACTTACCAATTACAAAATATTTAATAATTAATTCTAAATACCAATACATATTATTTCTTAAAAATTAATTACCTATTAATAAAAATTAATTACCAATTAATAAAAATTAATTACCTATTAAGAATTAATTAACAATAAATTAATAATCAATACCAATAAATAAAAATAAATAATTACTGAATTACAATTAAATTACTTCCCACCCTATTCCCCTATAAACCCACAACCCGCTCTGAATAATAAATTAATACAATTAATATAATTATCAATTAAAAAATTAATAAAAATTAATTACCAATTAATAAAAATTAATTACCAATTAATAATTAATTAACAATGAATTATTTATCAATACCAATAAATAAAATGTAATAATTACTTAATTAAATTTAAATTACTTCCCACCCTATTCCCCTATAAACCCACAACCCGCTACAGAACTAAAACGCAAAATTAAATTAAATATAATTAATAATTCCTAAAAATTAATATTTAATTTACTATAATTAAATTACTTCCCACCCTATTCCCCTATAAACCCACAACCCGCTACAGAATTAAATTACGCAAAAATTAAATAACATAAAATTCATTACTTAAAAAAAATTAAAACATACATTACAAAAATAATACATACTTTTAACACATATACTAACACTTAAAACACTATAAAAAAATTCGATATTTTTAACAACTATATTATGACTGTCGATATTTTGACAATCGATATTTCTTACCTGAATTTCGATATTCTTAACCACTATATTTTGGCAATTCGATATTCTGTCCATTCTATATTTACAACTCGATATTTTGGCAATTCGATATTAAAAATTCGATATTATGTCTGTTTACCAGCAGAATATTCATCTGATGCTGTTCCTAGAGAGGGATTGTTCTAGTGTATTTGGTACACTTG
Source organism: Calotriton arnoldi (assembly GCA_963921515.1). Lineage (NCBI taxonomy): Eukaryota > Metazoa > Chordata > Amphibia > Caudata > Salamandridae > Calotriton > Calotriton arnoldi. Next base: position 103,140 of record CAWUFW010011304.1, on the reverse strand, counting down.
AAACTGTGTTATTTAACAATACTGTGATCGTTGCTATAGCGTGTAAGCCAAAGATGGAAAACGTCATAGTTTTTCACGCTAGAAATTTAGTCAGATGCCTTACTCCGTTAACGGTGTAGGCCCAATGCAGGGAGGGATCGTAATGATTGATTCTCGAAGTGGGCATTAGTAAGTACTAATCGATCATGCGCATGTTTGTAAAGTGCAGAATCTATAATCACTCGTGTGAGGCCAATCATTGATATATCGTCATTCTTTTACGCACTAGAAATTTTGTCAGTTACCTTACTGCATTAAAGGTGGACGCCCATTGTAGAGAGGGACTGTTATGATAAGTTCTCGAAATGTGCATAAGTTCTATTAGGTCATGCGCTCGCAGGAGGCCAAACATTGCTATAGCGTACTCGCTTAATGGTGCAGGGAGTTGAGCGGTGCTGTTTTAAGTGCTCACTCGCGTAATGTCAAATTCAGGGAGGAGCGCTTTTCTTACCGGTTGGGTTGGAAAGCACCCAGTTGTTCAAATACCTTAAATGTCAGCTTTTGTGCTTCCTCGGGGGTCACATGGAGGACTCCTCATTAACTGATAGACAAGGAAGGGATAGCCAATTACAAGAACCCGCGTAGCCACGCGCTTGTGTTAAACATCCTCCTAACAATGGAAAATACCTCAAGTGCTTGCTCCGTCTGTTCTGCCCCGGTGGAGCAGGCTCGCTGTGAGGCAGAATTTATAGTTGATTACCTGTGATGGGCATGGTAGAGAGACTTGGTGTATTCTTGCTGAGTAGCAAATTGTGTTCATATTTCAAAACTTTTCTACATTAGGTAACTAAGAGTAGAATTATATATGGCTCATCTTGCTTGTATTATTGCGACTTTTTTGATAATCCTGTTTGGTAAAACAGTGAAAATACAGCTTCTAGTTTCTACCTGTGGTCATTGTTGTTTTATTTAATGTTGAGGAAGTTTGATACATTTCTGGGGTTCTTCATCAATGGCGATATCGAGATGTCATTCATATTAATGTGCTAGGAGTTCATTGCTCCTAGCATATAAGGCTCGTTCGCCTTCTTGCTCCAGTTGTAATTGTTTAATACGTGCCCACAACTGGTCTAGATGGTTGATAACAGTTGACAAGCACTAGGTATTCTGGTGACTGTTCTTGTGGTCAGTTGTTTTGTGCTTGTGGCCCTAATCAACACTGTATGGTGTGCCACGGGATATTGTCGTTCAGCCCTGTTTCATACGTCCTGAGGCGATACACCCATCTTTATTCCTTTTCACACAGGATTCGTTCTGCATTGTGGTTTTTTGTGGTCAAGGTCTCAAGGACCACGCAGTTCAGTTCTTCGACAGTATGTTTGGCATCAATGAAGTGTGTGCTCATTTTCGTTGTCGTTCTTTTACATTTTTATATTGCTCTTGTGTTCCACGATTCTTTGTTTAATCTTGCTGCAGTTCATCCCTATGTATTTAAGTTCGCAAGGACAGGTAATCATGTAGATTACGTGGGAAGTGTTACAGTCTGTATGGTGTCGTAAAGTCCATTTGAGATCCGGCATCAGTTGTAAGGTTTTGGTTGCCTTGGTCAATTTGCACACAGAGCAAGATCCACAGGGGTAGTGACCCGTTATGGGTACTAGGTTCCAAGCGTTTGTAATTGATTCTACATTGGGTTTGTAGTAGTGTGGGGGAGCAGTTAGGCTTATTCAGAAGGTGTGTTAAGCATTTATTGTATTCACTCAAGCAAGATTGAAGGCCCACACTCAGAGACATAATCCAGACCAATCGGGTAAATATAAAAAAGGTATACTTCTATTTTATTTTTAGAACCAAGCAAGATTTGGTACAGGTAGGAAAAATATACTTTCAATTGTAAACCTTTACACAGAAATGCAATTGAGGATGGAGTTGCAGTTGTTATCGGTTTGTATCACTTTAAAATGGAGTTTGAATTACACAGTAATTACTTTCAGAATCCTTTTGTTTGGATTACTTTGAGTACTGGGTTGGTATTCCTAGATACCACACCTTAGGATCTCACAATACACGGTAAGTAAGACTTTTTACACTTTGCAGTTTAGATCTCGTTTCTCCATACAAACATCAGTTCAACACTTAGAACATTTTAGGCCCAAAATCTCTTAACATGAGTTCCTAAGGGAGAGAAAGTGTTTGCGGTTTCTCAGGTATGTACACGACTTACGAGTGGGAGTTTTGGAGGATAGGACCCAGGTTCCCCAAGGTCTAGATGGGCACTCGAGTTGCACCACAAGTGGCACTGGGGCTGCCGGGTGCAGAGAGCAGGGGCCCAATGTTCGCCAAAGGGGCTAAGGGGGCCTTTGGTTAGGGACTGCTGGCGAGCAGGCCACCGGGTGTAGGAGCGAAACTCCTGGGGTTAAGGTCAACACTGCAGGGGCCAACGACCAGCACAGGAGCTGCACCACCACTGGCACTGGGGCTGGCCGGGGGGACCCTTCAGGTTGTGGCTGCAGGGGTCGTCTTGAAGTTTGAGGGAGGTTGGGGAATACCAGATCCCAGGTCAGGATTGCTGGGGAGATCTCATTGTGGTGTTGGGTCACTCGAACTCAGGCCATGAATGTCGTTTGCAGAGTGGTGCAGAATCGCGAGTCACCTGAATCCGGATTCTGGTCTTGGAGTCTTTGTCGAGCAAATCCAGTGCTCACAGGAGACAGAGTGTGGAAGGTAAGTGCAGAGCAGGTCCTCCGGTTTCTGGGGGGCTGCTGGCTACTGGACACACCGGTTTCTTTGCTATAGGCAGGTCAGACTTGGGATTGGCCGGTAGGGCTGTGGCCAAATCAATAGGTGTCCTCTTCTACCTGGCTCAGCATGGCTCTTCAGTCCTCCTTTCTTCCTTGAATCTGAGGAGGCAAGGTCCAGGGTTGCCCCATAATACTAGATTTATGGGCGTTTAAAGGGGTGTGCAGATTGGGACCAATGGGTCCCATCCTTGTGGTGGGTACACCAGCTATTATGCCACCCTTCAGTGGGAGTGGGGGCATGAGCCTCTCCCTGATTGGCTGGGTCCCCTCATCTTCAAGATGGAGGGGACTGAGGTGTGTGCTTCACCTCGCCTCCCCACCTGAGGGGTGGGGTTGGCAAAGGTGGGCACACCTTTCTCCCTAGCTTGGATTCCCCGCCAATTTTCCTGCACAAAGTGGGGGCCAGAACAGCTGGGAGTCAGTTGATGGGGGCAGCAAAAGGCAGGGATAGAGTCCAAAGGCGGCAGGCCTTTGAAACCCCCCCTTTCGTGGACCCAGTCCATTCTGGGGGAGGAGACATGACACCTCTGCCCAGGATGGGCTTTATTTCTGGACCCAGAGAGCGTGGCTCTCTACCCAGGGGTCCAGAAACCTGTCTGGTGGTGACAGATGGCAGGCAGCCAGTTGGGAACCACACCACTATTTTCAGGGGACATCTCTAAGATGCCCTCTGAGTGCATTTTACATTAAATCCCACACTGGCATCAGTGTGGGTTTAATTTGCTGAGAAGTTTGCTACCAAACTTCCCAGTTTTTAGTAAAGCCATTATGGAGCTGTGGAGTTCGTAATGACCAACTCCCAAACTATATACTCTTATGGCTTTACGACACGTACAGTGTCTAAGAATGGACTTAGACACTATAGAGGCACAGCGCTCATGCCACTCTACCGTCACCTGAGGGCTAGTGCACCCTGCTAGAGGGGTGGCTTACCTAGGCCTCAGGCAGTGGGTTGCAAGCATGGCACACAGGGATGTGTACTTAATAGAAAAATAGAGGTATACGGTGCACACCAAAATGTTTAATGAACAATTTTTACGTACTAATTCTGAAGTTTGAAAAAACTGAACAATGGAGGTGTGCTACGCAGTGAGCTGTGGGCTGCCCATCCCACATGAAAATACATATGGAGAAAATCAAGCACAATGATTGCTTGAACCACTGCGTGCACTACAAACAGAATATATGCTAAGTTTAAAAACAATTTTTCACACTTTTCAAACTTTGCATATATTCAGTTTGTAGTGCACGCAGTGGTTCAAGCAATCATTGTGCTTGATTTTCTCCATACACAGGGATGTGTGCCATGACATAGGGTAAGGATGTCTGACAAGAGGCACAATACAGAGAGTCACAATACAGGAGGCACGATACCTAAGCAGACCGGCGGAGAGCGGACTTGAACCCTGCTGACCAGGGCAGCGTCACAAAAGCAGCAGCGGCACACCAGCAGAGCTGCGGGGGAGAGAGCAGGTCGGCTTACTCTGTTTGAGGGGAATATACAGTGTCCACTCTTCACCCTCTGCTTGAGGAACATAACACAGCAAGGATGTCCATTGTATCCTCTGCTTTTCGCTCTGGCAATGGGGCCACTTGCGCAGCAGCTTCGGCAAGCAGGGCAGGATTGGGGCATCCCACTAAACACTGAGCTCCATGTAGTCTCGCTATATGCGGACAATGTCCTAATTTATATCTGTGACATCCGAGAGGACATATCGAGCATATTGACCATCCTCCAAAACTTTGAGCCGCCTCTGGACTAGGCTTAAACTGGGCTAAATCATGTCTATACCTGCTTCACCATCACTGCCCTCAACAAAACATAGCTGTAGACACCAATCCATAGTGATGGGAGCCCCGCACATCTAGCTACATCGGCATTAATATCTACCATGAGACACAAGATCTCATAGATGGCAATCTTAGAAAGGCTATTGCCTCCTTGCAACCTCAAATGGCGTTCTGGAGCACACTGCCACTCTCAGTACAGGGTAGAGTCTCCAAGATAGTAATGCTTCCCCCCTGTTGCATTATTTGCATAATCTCCCCGTGCATCTCCCTAAACCTATGTATAACACCCTACATTCAGCCCTAGGGAGCTTCATTTGGAATAGAGGTAGGAGGTGAGTCACACTTCTCAAGTTACAACTCCCAGTGGACAAAGGGGACTTAAGAGCCCATAATTATGAAAACTACTATTTAGCAGCACAGCTTCAATGGCCCACACATTGACTGAAGGATGTTTCACAGAGGAACTAGGGTACCCTACCACTGAGCGGGACAACGGGAGGTCCAGCAGGCTGTGCTCTGAAGAGCCAAAACCCCACCGGAATCGAATAGTCTACCAATGGTGGCATGTTGTAGCCTTCCCCGTGGTCTACGCCTTCTGCCATCCATCCCAAAATACTCATGAGAAATTCCCTTAAGCTCCATCGCATTGTTCACTAACATGGTGGGACAAGAGGGCTTAGAGGTGTGGACGTTGGTGGAGTGGGCACGCTGGGTGCCTTATTTCATGATTGAGTACTGCTGCCCTCCGATAGATAACAGGAGGAAAGACACCTACCGGTGGGTCATGTCCAGGATCAGAGTCACCTGTTAGTTGAAATGGCCCGACTAGGGAACATCACGGATTCAGAACCTAACTGGCCCCCACTGATACACACACTGCACATAATAGGTGGGGATCGTTGACTGATCACGTGTTTGTGCGAGCATTGGCTTACACCACATGAGACCCATTGGCCACGACCCGTAGGCAATGCGAAAGGGATTTGAGCAGGGAACTGACAGAGAAGGAATGGGAAAGGGCATTAATATACCCCAGAAAGTTATAGCGAAACTCAAAGTTTCAATATAAACAGCATAATATTCTGCACCGTGCATACCTCATGCCAGCAACACTACACCAGATGTTTGAGTCAGTCTCGAACTGTCCCAGATGCTAAAGACCAGGGGTGGATATAGCTCACATGTTCTGGAGCTGTCCAGCAGCCACCGCTCTATGGGATGATGTTTCCAGCTCACTGGAGGAGCTGACCGGTCGCACCGCTATATGTACGATGGAGAGTGCATTATTGGGGCTATATAAACGCTAAAAAACAGCGAAAGCCATAAATAGGTTGATAGATTTAGCATTGCTTATATTCCGCAGGCTTAGCTCCATGCACTGGAAGGCACAGACAGTAACAAGTGTTGTCCGCTGGTGTGCGCCGACACTAAAATGGGGAAAGGCTGATTCTGTGACTTTACGTCAAAAAGAAGCATGTGGTCTTCGTAGACATCCTATAGCAACAGAGTAGGAAACCTTACTGCACGATTTCCAAACATACAAAGTCGGGATTCCTCCTTTTAATTCCTGAACATGATATCTGCGTTGGCCATTGGTGCTAGAAGTGACACAAACAGATTTCTTCTTTTACTACTTTCCCTCGTTAGGACACTGCGGGCACTACTACATATATTTCTGACAACGAGGTGAGAATCTAAGCACATACACCGAGAAATATGTCTCCAGTCTCAGGGTCGCTGCAAAGAGTGAACAATGTGAAGAAATTGCCAGCTTCTTCACGGACAAAATTACAAAAACTGAGCAATCTTTCCTTAAAGTTACAACCCCACGCCCCCTACTAACAATGCTCTCTCACACTCCCCCCTCCACTGTAGTCACACCTCCTGATCTTACCACTGACCAAATGGCCCCAAATGGAACAAACTGCAACCTTTTCAACATCCAATTGAAAAACAACCCCAATTGGTCGGACTTTAAACCCCTGACAGAACTTGAAGTTTTCAATATTATTGCAAAATTAAAGCCCACTTCTCACACCAAAGGCCCCCTCCCTGCAAAAATAGTACATAACCTGAACCACATCATTGTTCCGTGTTGGACAAAAATTATCAGTACTTCTCTCGCCTCGGGTTTTGTACCGGATTCCCTCCAACTAGGTCAAATCACACCTATTCCCAAAAATTCCAGGGCTGACTCAAATGATCTCAACAACCTCAGACCTATCTCCAACCTGCCGTTCCTAGCCAAAACTATGGAAAAATGTGTCTTACAACAACTCAACCGGCATATAGAGGATTCCAACCTACTTGACTCCTTCCAATCAGGGTTCAGGAAAGGCTGTAGCACATGCTCAATATCGCAGATGGCATCCATAGATCCTTAGACGAAGGTGATGCATGCATACTTATCCTACTTGACTTATCAGCGGCCTTTGACACTGTGAATCGCTCAGCCTTACTGGAATCACTGAAGATCCGCTCCGGTATCAATGGCACAGTTTTAAAATGGTTCACTTCTTACCTTCAACACCGATCACAACAAATCAGAATCAAGTCTTGCCTCTTGAAACCCACACCTGTCACTCTTGGCATCCCCCAGGGCTCAATCCTCTCCCCGTCACTGTTCAATCTCTTCCTGGAACCCCTTACTATCATCCTGAAGCAATCAGGGATCAAATTTCACCTCTATGCAGGTGACACTCAACTCTACTACAAAATCAAATCACCCAGTGACATCCTACATCTCAACGTCACATTGAGTAATATACAATCTTGGTTTAACTCCAACCATCTAAAATTAAACCCCACAAAACAGAAGGTATTCTGTTCTCCCCAAACGTAACCACCTTCCCATCCAAGACTGGATCAGTGACCTGAAGGCTCTAAATCTTTCTCTCGCTCTATCCAACTCGGCTAAATCCTTAGGCTTCACCCTGGACAAAAACTTGTCAATGAAGGATCACATCAAAAACTCTGCTAAATGAGCGATTAACATACTAAAACACCTCAAAAAAATCAAACCATTCATTCCCTCAGATGATTTCAAGTTCGTCGTTCAATCTCTGGTCTTCTCCAAACTTGACTACGGGAATGCTATCCTCACAGGGACCCCGAAAACTCACCTCGCTCCCCTCAGATCAGTACTAAACATGGCAGCCCGGCTCATAACAGATATTAAACGGTATGATCACATCACTCCTGCACTCAAGATCCTCAACTGGCTTCCCATCGAAGGAAGATGCAATTACAAGACTGCCTGTATCACCCACAAAGCCCTTCACTCACATACCCCTGACTATTTAGATAACAAACTCACAAAAGCAGGAAGAACTAGATTTCTGAGAAGCTCCAACTCACTTCTTCTTGTTCCTACCAAACTAAAAAAGAAATCAACCCAGGCTCGCTTTTTCGGGTAACGCTCCCAGCATATGGACCTCTCTCCCGAAGGACATACGATGCAACCCCTCCTTCACTGGCTTCAAAAGAGACCTGAAACGCCATCTCCTCAACAAATACTGGAACACATGAGCAATTCTTGAACTCCGTTCTATTAGTCTCTCTTTCGCAGTTCAGACCCCGTTGAACAGTTGGCGGTTTTCTTTGTTTGCCTCTTTTGCCTAGAAGGTATTTCTCTCTCTGGACTCACAATATGCGAATCGTCCACAATCAGTAACCGCCCTCAGGGCCGAACTTCTTTCAGTGTACATATTGTTTTTGTATTCCTCCCGCATTGCCTAACATTTTTTTTTCATGTGTATATATTGTTGTTTGTACTTGAACCTAAGATTGTTGCGCGTCATGCTCAGTGACTGGATTATTGCCTTGCTGTCGATTCTGTAAAGCGCTCTGATACCTTCGGGTCTAACTAGTGCTATATAAAACCTATAAATAAATAAAATGTCATTCTATTGTTAAACTGATTTTGCTGTAATGCATATGACTCTGTGATGTAATATTGAAGAAACTCCATAAAAAGTGGTTTAAAAAAACAATCATTTGTGTTCCCAACACAGTTGCATTAACTGAGCCGTCCCACAATGTTTTTCCTTCCTCTTTTCTTACCCTCGCACTCATCAACTTTCCTTTACACCAACCTTGGTTTACTCATGAATTTTAATCATAAGAAGACAACCCCAGAACACTCGGCACAGTGCTGACTGTCCTATTTATCACGTGGAGAATTGTCGGAAAGTTAAACCAATGGAAATAACAATGGGTCCGATTCACAAAAGTAATCTGAGATAAAATCCTAACTTTACTACTCCTAAATGCCCTTTGTGAATACCGAAAGTCATAAAGTTAGGATTGTGTCTCAGATTACTTTTGTGAATCGGGCCCATAGTCTCTGCTACTGATTCAGACTACATGTGTGTTCCTGAACATAAGATTAAAAACAAAGATAAAGCTTGCAACTACACATATTCTGCTACATGTCAAGAGGCAGAAGAAACTCACTTATAATAATCACCAATATAGCCTTATAGCTTTCTGCCTAGGGCTATACCGTTTGTTAAAGGCTTAGAAACGGAGTTATAGACTTGAGCCGCAGGCAAGGGCCTATAATGAGGGAGAGGGCCTTTAACAACCGTTACAGCACAAAGTATAAGACTATAAGGCTACTGAGGGTAGAATGTTGTAAATTAAAAAGGAAGAAACAGAAAAACAAACATTGGAATGTTGAAGCAGGAAGCGTATACCAGTCATTATAAGCCCTGAGCCATTTCATTGCTTTCAATCGAGCTTCCATCACTTCAATGTTCTAATAATGTTAATAACATGCTGACACCATTTAGGAAGAGTGATTTATGGTCAGGTTGATTTTGATCTGTCTGCTGGTGCACCCTATGTGCTCACCCGGACCCTCTCCAGCCCCTGTGCCTCTCTGACCCCTGACCCTCAGTGTTCCCTTGACCCTCTGCAGTCTCACTGTTCTTCTGAATCCCCTTCTGGTTAAATTGAAATTTAATTGAATACAGATTTCTACTGGGACTAAACAGACAGGCTATGACTAGAATCCGCAGCTAGTTTTGGCATCAATAATTGTGGGAACAGAAAGGTCCCCTGCATGGACGTGCACCCCTGTCCTCAGTGCACCCCTGTCCTCAGTGCACGACTGTCCTCGGACGTGCACCCCTGTCCTCAGTGCCGCAGCGGCATGTATATTTGGATCCCTGGTACTGATCTTTGGTCATGGGAGAACTCTGACTATGGATGCGCGCCATGACCTAGGCCTGTCTCATGGTATTGAGGTGCTGTTAGATCAGAGAGGAGCCCCAAGCGCTACCTTTATAATGGTAGAGGACTATTGCCCTTGCTTAGGGGTCAAGTGACTCAAGCACGGTGGTGGCAGCGTACCCATTGTGTGTTCAGAAAGGATCAGTAGTGTGATCAGGCCTTTATACCTGTGTCACCAGAGCGGTGCCTACCTGCCTACTCTTGTAAAGTTCTGCTGCTGTGTACTTAACTCACCCTTGACCCACCTCCTGAGCGCTTCTCTTTCCCTCGGCAGCCTCAGAGCTCCTCTGAGCCCCTCCAGCCTCTGTGCTCCTCTGATACCCCAGCAGCCTCAGTACTCATCTGAGCTGAATGTAGCACTGGCCAGCGTGTCATACTTGCGTGTGCATGGTGGGATGTATGTGTGCCTGTACATGGTACATAACATGGAGGTCTGTGGGTTCTATTTTAGAAACCAAGGCCTGGAAAGGCTAGTGGAGGTTAAGACTGCAACCTCCAAGACAGGAGATGTGGATTGCTGACACTCACACCCTAGAGCATGGGGAGCAGAGCATCTGCTGTGCACATTAAAGGTATCTTTCATTCCAGGAAGAGTTACTGGTCAGTGGGGCCTGGACCCATTGTAAAGTGAGATGGTGGGTCTAATAATGTTCACACTGTAGAACCAGAGGTTCATCATAGAGGGGAAAGCATAGACCTTTGAAGCTATGTAAGACGTGTCAGCCTTAGGATGGTGTTAGAAATTGGGGTCTCTAGTTGGCAGAGCTATGTACCTTGTCCAAGTAGGGACCCTTCCTTCTGGTCAGAGTAAGGGAATTACATGTCTAAAATAACCCCTGCTCCCTCCCTTGGCAGCTTGGCATGAACAGTCAGGCTTATCTCAGAGTCAATGTGTAAAGCATTTGCACATGACACACAGTAATACAGTGAAACCAGTACAAAAGGACACCACACCAGTTTTAGAAAAATAGCCAATTTTTTTCTGTGTAAAACAAAACCAAAATGATAATAATCCAACATACAGTAATCAAATACGAACATTGCAAAAATAGACTTGAAATACAGTTCCTTGAAGTCAATAGCTCCACGGGCTATCACAGTGTCAAACAAATCCAACAGTTCAGGCCGACTGCGGAGTCGCGGGCCAGCTATGGTGTCGGGAAGACCCGCAAACAGTACCTTGGAAATGCAGGGCGTCGTAGACCGTGCGATGAGCTCCGAATAGGTGGCATCGGCAGGCGTTGGTCCCAGAGGTCAGTGCAGGAGTCATCAGGCCCTTGAAGTCACACGTATTGCAGATCGAACTCCAAGAGGTTGAAGTCAGGAGCACTGGTGCCGGGGCTGCGGTGAGAAATGGAGTGGTGCAGCATGCGGTGCCCTCAGGTCACGGTATATGCAGCAGCTCGGTGACGGCATCCAGTGGCGCCGGTGAGACCACGGCTGTGGTGCGAAGTGGGAAAGTGCTGATCGCTAACAGTGGCGTTGTCATTGCTAAAGCGTTGTCGTCGGTAGACGATCTGGAGTCAATGGCCTCGGTGGGCCAAGGCTGCGGTGTGGGACGGGGCGGTGCATCCGGTAACTTACGAGCGGTGACCCCAGGCCACGGTGCAGGCAGCAGCGTCGATGCCGGCGTGGAACGGCATCAGCAGGGATACCTAGGTGGCAATGTGAAGTGAGGCGGTGCAAAGTGAGGTGCCCTCAGGTCATGTGCAAGCAGCAGCTAGGTGGTGGGGTCGGGTGTCGTAGTCAGTGAGACTAGGGTTGCAGTGCAAAGCGGGGTGGTGCTCTCTGCAGTGCCAACAGGTCACAGAGCCGTCAGTGACGTCATTGATGGCGTTGGGTTACTTTTTCTTCTGTTGCAGCACGAAACACACAGTTCTAGTACCGGTAGCAGATGATCTTGAAGTCTTTGCTCTTCCTGAGACTTCTTGAACAGGGGGCAATCTCTACCTCAAGCCCTTGGAGAAACTCAGGAAAATAAGTTGCAGAAAGTCCAGTCCTTTCACTGCCCAAGACAGATGGAGCCACTGCAGGCCATTACCGTAAAGCACACTGCAAAGTGGTAGTTCTTCCTCACAGCTTCTCCAGCTTTTTTTCTTGGCAGGTTCCTTAGTCCAAATGAGTTCTAATGTTTTGGGGTCAGGCCCCCAACATTTATAGTACTTTTCCCTTTGATGTTTTAGGCAGAAAGTCTCTGAGTTCAGTGAAAACCCGTTCTGTCCTCCCTGGTCCAGCTTCACTACAGGAGGTGGGGACAGCATTGAGCAGAGCAGACACAGCCTTTTCAGATGCTAGTGAAAACTCCTCCCAGCACTGTAAATGCAGAAATGTCTTTTCAGCCTGGCGCGGAGTCACCCAGGAAAGGCAGGACACACCCCAACCCCCTTTGTGACTGTCTAGTGTGAATGGACATCCCCAGCTCCTGTCACTCCAAAACCAGATGGTGAATACACAAACAGGCAGAGGCACACAGGATGGTTAAATAAGAAAATGTCCACTTTCCAAAAGTGGCAATTTCAAACACACAATTTTAAAACCACCTTTGCTAAAAAATGGACTATTAAATTTTGAGATCAGGGAGCCTAAACTCCATTTCTCTATCTTGTCCCAATGGAAAGTTACACTTGTAAGATGTTACAAGGAAGCCACCATTTTTACTTAAGGGACAGACAGCCTTTCAATAGTGAAAAACGAAATGCACAGTATTTCACTATCAGGACTTGTAAAATTCTTGGGCCTATCTTAGGGGTGACATACATATAAGAAGAGGGAAGGTTAGGGCCTGGCAAGTGGGTGCACTTGCCAGGTCGACATGGCAGTAACAACTGTGTGGGGCAGGACTGAGACACATTTGAAAGGCTACTTGCGTGGATAGCACAACCAGTGATGCAAGCCCACTTGTAACATTTGATTTACAAGCCCTGGGCACACACAGTATACCCCAATCATGGAAAACTAACCATAACACAATTTACAATAGGAGCACTTGCACTTTAGTGCTGAATAGCAGTGAAAAAGTGAGCAGAGACACTAAACCAGCAAAAACGAAGTCCAGCATACCATCAAAAACAGGAGGTCAGAAAGCAGAGGGGTAACACGCCAACAAATGCCAGGTCTGCGCATGGCTGCCTTCAGGGAATCAAAAGCTGTCTGGCAGGCATCAGTCCAGATCACTTTTCTTGGCTGTTTCCTGGAAGTCAACTCAGTCAAGGGGGCAACAATGGTGCCATAGACCTTGATAAATCTCCTATAGTAACCGGTGAGACCTAAAAAGGCTCTTACCTCTGTCTGGGTTTTGGGGAGCGCCCAAGCCTGAATGGTGTCAATCTTAGTTGTAGGGCCGCCACCTGGCCGTTTCCAACCTGGTGCCCCAAGTACACCACGGACCCCTGCCCGCTCTGGCACTTAGTGGCCTTGATCATGAGGCCTGCCTTCTGCAGAGCTGTCAACACTTCCCAGAGGTGGTGCAAGTGATCTTCCCAGCTGAAACGGAACACTGCGATGTCATCCAAGTAGGCGGCACTGACGTCCTCTAGTCCAGCCAACACCTGGTTGACCAACCTCTGAAACGTGGCAGGGGCATTCTTCAACCCAAAGGGCATCGCCTGGAACTGGTAGTGCCCCTCTGGTGTGGAGAATGCAGACCTCTCCTTGGCGACATCAATCAAGGCAATCTGCCAGTACCCAGATGTTAAATCAAACGTGCTGAGGAACTTGGCAGCTCCCAACCGATCTATGAGCTCATCAGCTTGGGGGATGGGGTGCACGTCAGTCCAGATGACGGCATTGAGCCCACAGTAGTCCACACAGATCCGAAGTTCAGAATTGGCACCTGGTGCAGCAGTCTTTGGGACCAAGACCACAGGGCTGGCCCAAGGACTGTTGGAGGGCTCTATCACCCCTAATACCAACATCTTAGAGACCTCCTGTTTGATGCTGGCTCTGACCCTGTCAGTCAACCGGTAAATCGTGTGTTTTACAGGAGGACGGTCCTGGAGTCCACATCATGGGTACACCAGTGGGTGACACCTGGGGTCAGGAAGAACAGCATGGAAAACTGCCCCAACAGCTGGTGACAGTCACTCTGCTGCCCCGGGGTCTCAGTGTAGGGGAGAGGATCACACCTTCCACTGACCCATCGTGGTCCTTGGTAGACAGGAGGTCTCCCCTTCCACCCCATCAACTGTCGCCAAGAGCATGCTCACTTCGGACCTCTCAAATCGAGGCTTGAGGCGGTTCACATGGAGGACCCTCAAAGGGTTCCTGGGAGTCTGCAAGTTCACCGGGTAGGTGATGCCACTCTTGCGCTCCACCACCTCAAAAGGCCCAGTCAACTTGTCCGGGAGAGTGTCAGGCTCAACGAGGGCAATGACCCACACTTTCTGGCCAGGCTGAAACTCAACCAAAGTGGCATTCTGGTCACACCAACTGTAGGAAGCTAGGATCCTTCTAGCATGATTACCCCCACTTTTTGCCTGGTGTCAGTGTGTTTTTGACTGTGTATTCTGATCCTGCTAATCAGGACCCCAGTCACTGTGCTTCCTCCCTAAATTGACCATGGTAAGTACTTCTGTACTTCTACAATTGGCTACAGGTGTACCCTTGTAAGTCCCTATATATGGTACTAAAGTACCGAGGGCATAGGTACACCAAGGGTCTCCCATGGGCTGCAGCATGTATTGTGCCACCCATGAGAGACTATTTAAACTGTGACTACAGGCCTTCCATTGCAGCCTGTGTGAGATGGTGCTTGTATCACTCACAATAGATATAAACTTCCTTATATCTGAGATCACTGCACTTAAACCTATGTCACCCCTATGACAGACTCTTCAGTCCTGATGGCAGGGTGCTTGGTTACAAGTGTGAGGGTGCCCCTGCATGAGCGGGACACCCATTCAAACTACGGAATCGATTCTCCAGGCTTTGTAAGTGCAGCCAGCCATTTTGATAGATAGTGGGCATCCGTCATTACGCAATGTCTAACTATGTAGTGGCTGTGCCGAACCTGGGCATGTTTGGTATCAAACATGTTGGAATCATACCCCAACACCGCTTTGGTGTTGGAGGTATGATTCCATGCACTGGGGGGGCTCCTTAGAGAAGCCCCCATTACTCCCTGTAACAGCCTTTCAGGGTCTGCCAGCAAGCTAGTGCTGCTGCCGACCACAGACACAATTCTGCTCTTCTGCTGCTGAGCTGAGCTCGAGCAGGGGAAGGTAGAACAATAGACCACCTCCCAGACAGGATTTAGTGTATTGGGCTGTGGTGGGTGCACATGAGAAGAACAGATAAATAAATACAGTGGGATCAGGTTACCACATGTAGCACATACAGAATAACAGGACGATAGGACACATGAGAAGAACAGATGAATAAATATAGTGGAATCATGATACCACAGAGGGCACATAGAGGGTAACAGGGGGATAGGACACATGGGAAGAACAGATGAATAAATATAGTGGAATCAGGTTATCACAGAGAACACATACATATAACAGGGAGACAGGACACATGAGAAGAACAGATGAATAAATATAGTGGGATCAGGTTACCACAGATGTCAGATACAGAATAACAGGGAGATGGGACACAGGAGAAGAACAGATTAATAAATATAGTGGAATCACGTTACCACAGATGGCACATATAGGATAACAAGGAGATAGGACACAGGAGAAGAACAGATGAATAAATATAGTGGGATCAGGTTACCACAGATAGTACATATAGTATAACATGGAGAGAGGACACGAAAAGAACTGTTACACCTGAATGAATTCCGCTATGACATAGCGGTATATGCTGTCGGAATTGCTTATGATATATGCAGGATTGGAGCAGCTGAGAGAAAATAACTAAAACACCAAGCAGCCGCTGTGTAGCCCTCGCTGATGCACAAGTGACGACACTGTGACCCGGACAATAAGAGAACCATTCCGGCGTCCGTCACTTGCTGCAAATTTTGTGCTGAGACGGACCTGTCCTTTTGCCGAGCATTCATTTTCGAGAGAGTCAGCGGTAGAGCGGTAAGGGTGACGTGGTCATCATTATAAATACTCTCGTTGAAGGTTGACTCTTCGCTCTGTTTATCTGGAGCCTCAAACAGAGCAACAAGTGCATTGATCAAAAACATTTGGTGACGCCGGAGGTGGGGGGTTTGCCCAAAGACTCCCTAATCTATAGCGGAACAGTTTCTTAAAGTTACCACGGAGCGAAGGTAACAAGGAGATAAGTCCCGATACGGCAGAACAAACTTACATGCCGTGACTCGTATTAAGCCTCATTTGAATGCGAATACATTGCCTTTCTAAATGAGCTAGCGCAGTGAATTTTAGTTTCATTGTACGATATTACTGATGTGAAGGTTAACATCAGTCACTTGGTATATTTCTATGGAAAGAGCATGAGTGCAATAATGCCTCTCAAAACCCAGAGATTCGTTGATATATTGATGCATGTCGAATAATCATTTCCTTTTTTTTAGCAGGGGTATTTGGTGTGTGAATTGAGACAACCCCCCCTGTGATGCACAGTAGTCTGATTTATGTGAAAACGCATATTAAAAGAGAGGCGCTTCCAACTGAAGGAAGGCGCTCTTCTATATCAGCCTTTATTTTCTTTACAGGTATTAAGATACCTATAAACAATAATAAGGTGTGTAGGAAGGAATTGTTTATGTATTCTTATGATGTCTTTTGTCTTATAGGTCTCCCTCCCCGCTGTCTCCATCCTTTCCTTCCCTCGCTTAATCCCCCCAACCGTCTATGCTATTACAGCTTCAAAGGGTGGGGCGATTGAGAGGTGGACCCACTTGAGCATCGAGCCGATCCTGGGAGTTTATAATAAAACCTTGACAAGAACAGATGAATAACTATAGTAGAATCAGGTTACCACAGATGGCACATACAAAATAACAGGGAGACATGACACATAAGAAGAATAAATGGTAGAATGAGGAGGTTAAAGTCCTGGTGAGATAGTCCCCAGTTGTTGAAACAATGGTGTTCATATTTCTTACATATTCAGTTTTTTCCACATCAGACTGAACACACCATCTTGGTACCGGAGTCTAAAAGTTACTTTTTCTGTTTGTGGTACGTTACACACACCCATTACCGAGCACCCAGTGCAGGTCTAGATGGAGGGTTCCTGTTCTGCAGGATAATGTCCTTTGCTGACATAATCCCTCGCAGAAACCAGATACTTTCACCGTATCCTAAATCAGATGAGTTCTTGATACGATTAGAAATACAGTCTTTGGATGGAAGTGTTATATCAGAGTGCACATTTACATTTAATCCATCACCAGTAATCCTCACTGCATGTTCAGATGTGCTTACCCATTAACCTTGAATGCATGTTTAATGTACACTCACCTTAAGGGCCAGTGCAGATTTGCACAACTACTCCGAAATCTTCACTGGTGTCCAGATTTGCACCATTACTCATTAATCATTAGTGAAACTGCAGATTTGTCTTAATATGAACTACCTCTTGTAACGGCCACCAGTGCACATCATTTGGGCCACCAATGCAGATCGCTCACTGATGGCCCCGCATGTACCATTGCATATCACTCACTGCTGGCTCTGGCATGTACCATTGTATATCACTCACTGCTGACTCTGGCACATGCCATTGTATATCGCTCACTGCTGGCTCTGACACGTACCATTGTATATCGCTCAATGCTGGCTCTGGCACGCACCATTGTGTATCGCTCACTGCAGGCTCTGGCATGTACCATAGTTTTTTTGGTTTTTTTTCCATTGCTGGCTCCAGCATGTACTATTGTATATCGCTCACTGCTGGCTCCGGCATGTACCATTGTATATCACTCACTGCTGGCTCTGGAATGTACCATTGAATATCACTCCCTGATGGCTATGGCATGTACCAATGTATATTGCTCACTGCTGGCTCCAGCAAGTACCATTGTATATCGCTCACTGCTGGCTCTGGCATGCACCATTGTATATCACTCACTGCTGGCTCAAGCATGCACCATTGTAAATCACTCACTGCTGGCTCCAGCATGTACCATTGTATATCGCCTACTGCTGGCTCTGGCACATACCATTGTATATCGCTCACTGCTGGCCCCAGTTATATCGCTCACTTCTGACCCCAGCACGTACCATTGTATATCGCTCACTGCTGGCTCCGGCATGCACCATTGTATATCGCTTACTGCTGGCTCTGGCACATACCATTGTATATCATTCACTACTGGCTCTGGCATGTACCATTATATATCGCTCACTGCTGGCTCCAGAATGCTCCATTGTATATCACTCACTGCTGGCTCCGGCATGTACCAGTGTATATCACTCACTGCTGGCTCCGGCATGTACCAGTGTATATCGCTTGCTTCTGACCCCAGCACTTATCATTACAAATCCCTAACTCCCTCCAGCGTGTACCATCACAGGTGCTAACTTATGGCCCCGACTGTACCAGTGAACATCACTCACTGCAGTCCCAACCACCACCAATGCACATCACTCCCTGAATCATGGTCACTAACCTTGAATGTATGTCATGCACTCTGACTCCCAGAGCCTGTCTCCTGCTGCCACAGCCTTGATTTTCATCACTGTTATTTTCACTGTACAAATCTGAACCTATTGCAGGATTAGGGTGACAGGTAAAATCTACACATGCACAGAGTGATGAGCTAAGTACAGACATGCAGAGAGGGCTGCAGAGCAAAGGGGTGCAGGCTGGCAGCAACTATGCACTGGTAGGAGCAGGTGCAGAGGAAACAATGTTCTTTAGTGAGAGGTATTTTTGGTGTAAGTTTTATTTTTATTTTATTTTTAGAGTTTTATAGAGCGCGAACCAGACTTGTGAGGGTATCAGAGCGCTTTACAGGATTGACAGGTGGTACAAACAGTCTTAGGGCGGGTGTATACAATTGGGATAGGAACAGGTAGATGCATTATACAAGGAAAGAAATAATAGGCAGTAACATATCCCGGATACAGGTGGGATAAACACAGCTAGATACATTATATGAGAGAGCAGCTGTCTCAATTCCCGGGTGGGATGCCCAGAAGTGCCGGGTAGGTATCATCCGGAAGAGCCATGGGTAATGCCGAATAGAAGGAGAAACAAAATCGCTGAGGTGATTGAAATGCAAGCGTTAAGCGAGGAATTTGCCCATAGGGAAAGATTTGGCCTCCTTTTTAAAATATGCCAAAGATGGAAGTCTTCTGATGGTGGGCAGGAGTGAGTTCCATATTCTTGGGGCTGCCGCAGAGAAGGCCCGATTGTATGTTTTTTTTCCGCAAGCGTGCTGGTTGGAGCAAAAGGTCTCTGGTGGATCGTGAGTTTCTGGATCCTCCGGATATCATGAGTTTCTTGGCGAGAAAAGCTGGGGTCTTGGAGTATAGCGCCTTGTGAGTGATGCAAGCCATCTTAAGTTGGATTCTGGCCTCGAGAGGAAGCCAGTTTAGAGCTTTGAGATGGGGAGAGATATGGTCGAATTTCTTTAAACCTGTTAGGAGTCTGGCGTCGGCATTGAGGCAGGCTTTCAATGGGGCCAAAGAGTTCTTGGGTAGACCTGCGAGGGTAGAGCACCCATATTCTAGTCTGGAGATGACTAGTGCCTGGGTTGCCATTTTTAGGTCGGGGGTGTCAAGGAAAGGTTTCAGGTGTCTTAGGTAGCTCAGGTGAAATCTGGCAGTTTTGGCCATGGAGTTGATATGGCCACGCATATTCAAATTGCAGTCTAGGGTTATCTACAGGGATTTAGCAGAGTCCACAATGGTCGGAGGGCAGTTTAACGCTGTGATAGCCTTGATCCATTCCTGAGTGTCTGAATTCGTTTTGGGTGGGGAGATAAGGAGAAATTCAATTTTTTTGCGTTAAGTTTGAGCTGGGTAGAGGTGAGCTAACGCACCGTCAGCTTCAAGGCCTCATTCAGGGAGTGAATGTCTTCAGGGGAAGAGATTTTAATGTAGATCTGTGTGTCATCGGCATACATGTGATAGGCGGTGTTGGCGGTGCGTAGCACCTCTGTGAGCTGTTCCAGGTAAAGATTGAAGAGGGTAGGGGACAAGGTAGATCCTTGGGAGACTCCAACCATGATCGGAGAGGGAGCGGATAAGTTGCCGTTGATAAGGATTCTCTGTGAGCGATTCTGGAGGAAGGACCTAAACCATTCAAGAACGGTGCCATCCAATCCCATCCGGAGTTTGAGGCGGTCCAGGAGCGTTTCGTGGTTGACCGTATCGAACGCCGAGGATAGGTCTAGGAGGAGTAGGAGACAGGTTTTGCCTTGGTCAAGGGCTTGGAGGGCATCATCCACGATGTGAAGGAGGGTGGTTTCTATGCTGCGTCCAGCTCTGAACCCGGTTTGGAAGTCATCAAGTAGGTGGGAGTTGATAATGTGTTGGCTCAACTGCTGTTGTACACATTTCTCCAGAACTTTCGCTAAGAGTGGGATGTTCGATATCGGTCTATAGTTGTCAGGGGAAGCAGGATCCAGCGTGGGTTTCTTTAAGATGGGGACGACTTGTCCGGCTTTGAGAGAGTCAGGTATCGATCCCTGTAGTAGGGTTGCATTAATTATTGCAGTCCAAGAAGGGATGATTGCCTGAGAGACGGCTGCTAGGCAGTTAGAAGGGAGAGGATCGTTGTAGTGATTGTTCGGGTTTAAGGAAGATAGAATTTTCGAGACAGAGTGTTCGTCATAGACTTTAAAGTTGGACCAGTGCGCTAGGTTTTTGGGTGAAATGTGGGAGGGCACAGCGGAGAGAAGAGGTAAAGCAGGCGTAGTTTGGGAGTGTGTTGCGGAATTGAGTTTGTTTCCTAGTGCAGTGATTTTGTCACAGAAGAAGGAGGAGAATTCCTTGCAAGAAATTAGACATTTAGGGGTTTCTTTGGAGGTTTTAGCCAGCTTGTTAGATTGATGTTTGACCAGGACGAATAGCTTGCGAGGTCTGTTCTTGGCGTTCTCCAGTTCTGTTCTGAAGAATTCTTTTTTTGCTTTGAGGATTTTCCTATTGTAGGCGTTTCTGGACTGACGGAGCAGTTTTAGATGGGCTGCTGACGGGTGCTGTTTCCAGTTACGTTCTGACTGCTGGAGGGATCTCCTCTCCATGTTGAGGGAACCGTTGAACCAGGGATTCCTGTCTTTGATCTGGGTTCTTTTTAGTTTTAGCGGAGCAAGGTAATCGAGAATGTTGGATATTGCTGTAGAATAGTGATCAGTGAGGTTGTTGACCATAGAGAGATGGGGCGGGTGGTAGGTCCGACTCACAGCGGGCAGCCAGTTTCCCATGGTCAAGGTTCTCGGTGTCTCTAACCCAGCGTTTGGGAATCACAGGTTGTGGTGTCCAAATCGTGTGGATGCCAGGTAGAAGGAAACTGATAGAGTGGTGGTCGGACCAATCACATGGGTCTATAGAGAGAAGTGTGACCGCTGAATCCTTGGCGATGATCCAGTACAGAGTGGTGCCTTTCGAGTGAGTTGGGAGTGAGCAGGCTTAGATAAGGGCTTGGTAGGCCAAGAAGTCTCTGATGGCATTGCCCTGAGGGTCCTTCCGGTGTAAGTTGAAGTCGCCAAGGAAAATGTCATTAGAGTTAGGGGAGGCCTTGGCTGTGATGATTTCCATGAGGAGGTCGGTGAAGGTGTCATTCATGCCTGGGTGGTGGTAAAAGATGTGCAGTCTGCACAGTTGGGTGGTGGTGTTGGATATGGAAAGTGCAAGGTATTCGCAGGAGTCTGTAGGATCAGTCAGAAGTTCACTAACATGGAGGTTAGAGCGGTAGATGCAGGCAATGCCTCCCCCTTTTTTATGGAATTGCCTGTCCAGCCTTACGATGTTGTAATTGGGCAGGACTAAGAGGTCTAGGCAGGGCGATGAGGTTTCATTGAGCCAAGATTCAGTCAAGACCGCTAAGTCCGATTTTTGGCTCAGGATGAGATTGGCGATGTCGGAGGCATGCTTTACTGCTGAGCGGCAGTTAATTAGGAGGCTAGATAGTGGGGGGTCGGAGTGAGTGTCTAAAGTAGGGGCAGAGATGGGTACTAGCGCTAGGTTGCTGTTGATCACTCCTCTGTCGCGGAGGGTAGCTGATCTGTTGGGGTTGGATGCAACCGTGTGGATAGGGTGTTCGTCACTCAGATCTGGGGGATATGGGCTAATCAGGGCCGAATCGTAGCTAATGAGGAGGTCTGCGACTTCTTCCTCCGTGAGGTCTAGAGGGCTAGGCGTTGTGGGGGGCGGTTTGTAGGCAAGGAGGAGGGCCAGAGTTTCCTCATCAGAGAGGTGGCAAGGCTGCTTGCGAGGGCACAGGTGTCTCAGGGATAGCGGTAAAGGGTGAGCGGGGGGCTTGGAGGAAGAGGGGGAGTAGAGTTCTGCGAGAGCTTGAAGTTCGAGAAGGAGAGTTCTGTGAGGCGCAGGAGGTTCTTTAGATCCAGAATGGAGTTGTGAATGCTAAGGTTTAGTTCGGTAGCTCTGCGGTGGAGAGTATCCAAATCCCAAAATGAGGGATGCTCTTGTGGGCAGGGGGCCGGAGGAGTGGGAGCGATTCTGATGGGATGTGCTGGTAGCCTAGTAGTGAGGCTGAGTCGGCCAGTGTCATGAGCCCTTGCAGGAGTTTCAGTATCCCTATGAGAGGGGAGATTTTGCGGGCAGGAGGTTAGAAGTATGGGAACGCCTCTGTTGGCAAGAGCTGGTAGCATGGTGGAGGGGCTGGGTCGGCTAGAGTCGAGAGTCCTAGTTGGAGTTTCCGAAACCGTGAGAGAGGGAAGAAATTGCGGGCTAGAGTCGATAGACCTAGGAGGAGTTTCAGACACCATGAGAGAGGGAGGAGCTTGCAGGAGGGAGGTCAGAGGTTTAGGCACACGTCGGTATGTGTTGGTGGCCTGGTGGTGGGGCTAGGTTGACCAGTGTCATGAGCCCTAGGAAGGATGGTTTGTGACGGGTTTGGTACCCTTGGCGGATTGGGCGAGAGATGGTGCGGGAGGAGCGTGGACGGAGGTAGGTTTTTAAGGAGGGTGAAGAGGTCCGCGAATTTATTGAGGCCTTTAGCTGGAGCTTGTATCAGGGTGATGCCATTTTTATATAGGGTGATGGTGAGGTCGGCACGCAGGTTTGGGGAGGGTGCGGTTCTGAGTTTATAGCCGTATGGAATGTTCCTGGCTTCGTGTACCTTAAGGAGGTCTGCGAAGGCTTTGCGCCATAGGGATGTTTTCCTGGAGTAGAAGATGAGGTCATTAATGATTGTGCCCTTGTCTGCGCTGAATCGCAGGTTGGAGACCAGGGTCTCAGGATGACTTTTCAGGATGGAATGTTTGAAGGATTTAGCGGCAGTTTTGGAGAGATTAGCAGGATAGACCAAGGTGTAGGTGGTGTCACCCATGGAGGTCAAGCAGGGTCCTCCCATGCTGGGGAGAAGTGGGGAGGCTTCCACCAAGGAGGTTCGCAGAAATGTCGGGCTCTGGCCATGAGTAACAAGCTTCAGGGACTACGCAGGAAGACCGCAGTCTAGCAGGGAGTCCCGGAGGACGGGAGCAGCAAAATATCCAGAGGCTGGACAGAGTGCGAGAGAGAAGGGTGCCTTAGGGGAGCATGATCTCAATGCACCTCACAATGGCTCCGTGGAGGAAAGTCAGGGGAAGATCAAGTTTGCGGGGGAGAGGCAACAAAGGGCCAAAATAAAGTGGGCGATACACCATATGAGGGGGACACACAGCTGGCGCGGCAGGTCTCCGGGCCGCATCATCCGCAAGCAGGATATCACTGTTCTAGGAGGCCGTATGCAGGTGCTAGGCTAGCTGGGAAGAGCTGACGTGAGAGGCCGCAGGGAGAGGTTGCAGCGGGCTGAGATCGGTGGGAGACCTCAGGGGCGAAGCTGCGGCGGGACAGACCCAGTCGCGCCGAGGCAGGCCTCAGCGCCTAAGCTCCTTGTATGGGACAGGAGGGCAGGAAGCAACATAGGAAGAGGAGCTCACAAGCCCAGGTGTCGCAGCCCCATACCCAGGTATAACAGCAGATATTCATTTTCCCAGGTCCAGATTAGGGAGAGAGCGAAGGGGGAAGGGGGTGACAGACTCACCCAGAGCAAGTTGCCAGGGGCCTGGGCTGGTCCAGGTGAAGAGTTGCAGTCAGACTCACCAGAAACAAGTTGCCAGGGGCCCGGGCCGGTCAAGGCAAGGAGTAGCAGTCATCCACAGAAATCTGTGCCAGCGGCACAACATCTAGGAAAATAAGAGAGTGCAGCCCCCTGCTGGTCCTAGACAAAGCGTTGATCCTTCGGAGGTGGAGGACTACGGCCAGATAGAAAAGGCCACAAATCAAATCCCACGGCGAAGGCAGCGGCCAGAGGGTGCAGGCCCAGGGTTCACAGGGCCAAACAGCGCCGGCTATCACCATCAGGCATCCCAGCTCCGAGCCGGGCAGAAGGGAAGCGAGGCAAGGCTGTAAAATGGCTCCGCAGACCCAATGGCGCCGGTGCTCACAATCCCGGATCAGAAAATCATGCCCCGGCCAGGACGACTCAAAGGCACCAGGATTTGTGGCTGCGAGTGGGCTTTGCAGTCACATGAATCACTGGAGAGCAGCACTGGTGCACAGTTGCACGACGATAATGGTGCCATGACTGTGGAAGTGACTGACAAGCGCTTGTAGAAGAAGCAGTGTGGCAAGTTCTGTGATGAGAGCTATGTCATGATTGTGCTATGATGTTGTGAGAACCAGTGGTGCGGCATGTTCTTGTCTGGCAGAGAGCTGTGCACTATGGTGACAGTGGACAATATGCTGTGGTGATCGTGCATTGCTGCATCCTACATCACATTAATGTGAAAAGTGAAACTGCAACCACCAGCAGCGCTGCACTACTGAGAAAACTACAACCTCCAGCAGCTGTTGAACTACTGGTGAAACTACAACCTCCAGCAGCCGTTGCCCTACTGGTGAAACTATAGCCTCCAACAGTTGCTGCACTAGTGGTAAAACTACATTCACAGCAGCTATTGCACTACTGGTGAAGCTACATTCCACAGCAGCCACTGCAGTCCTGGTGAAACTACATCCCCCAACACCTGTTGCACTATTGGTAAAACTACAAACTCCAGCAGCCATTGAACTACTGGCAAAATTATAACCCCCAGCAACTGCTGCACTACTGATGAAACTCCCTCCAGCAGCTGCTACACTACTGGTAAAACTACAACCCCAGCAGCCATTGCAGCCCTGGTGAAACTATAATTCCCAGCAGCTGTTGCACTACTGAGAAAACTACAAACCCCAGCAGTCATTAGACTACTGATGAAACTACAACCTCCAGCAGCCATTGCACTACTTATGGAACTACAACGCCAAGCAGCCATTGCTCTACTGGTGAAGCTGCATCACTCATCAGCCATTGAACTACTGTTGAAACTACAACCCATAGGAGCCATTGCACTACTGGTAAAACTACAACCCTCAGCAGCTGCTGCACTACTGGCTTAAAAAATTTACAACATTAGTGTCTGACAATCACCATTATGACATGGGGCACGTTGAGAGATATGTGTTAGGGGTCCTTTGTTTTGTCTTACTTTAGGTAGCTGTGCTGTGTTGATACTCATAACACTGCACACACACAGCATATTCATTGCACTGTGCAGTGGCTGTGCTGCCTATGCATAGACTCGCTGCCATGTGGCCTGCTGTCCGGGTGTCACCCTCAGACTGTCGCATCTTTTTAGCAAAAAAAAGTTTGCTCTCTGGAACATGGTTTAATTTTCTATAAATAATTATGGCCTTAACAGTTCTAGCAGGCAGTGCGCTGCAGGTATAAAGGACTAGTTGCCAGCTGTGCACTGTATTGGTCAGTTAATAATCACAGTGCTGTGCAGTAGCGTGCACAGCACTGACCTCCACAGTGACATAAGGTACTGTACAGTGCCTAGGCAGGGACAGATGCTGTGCAGTGCACCGGCAGGCAGCGGTGCAGTGCAGTGGACCGGCAGGCAGTGGTGCATTGCAGTGCAACAGCAGTGAGTGCTGGCACACTGAAGTTCTCCACCTCTGGTTCTTCCAGATGTGGGTTCTCACCAGGCTGTACTAGGTCACTGTTTATCATGCCCCAGCACCCACCGGCTCCCCGCACACCAGCAACGTGACCCCCCCATCCCCCACCCCATAATGCTGCCATCTTTATCATGGCCATCTAAAGCGCATGTTCATTGGAGGGTCTGGGAGAAAAGAACTCTTCCAAGGAGCAAGAGCACAACATGGGGGCACTCCTCTCTGGCTAAATGAGGTGACACTATGTGCTTCAAGGCACTGGAGTGTACCGCTGATGGGCCACCTCTGCACCAGTGACAGGTCACTTATCGCTCTGCCCCACACCTATCTCTCTCTGCCATAGGGCCAGACCACCTCTCTTCATCAGTGACATCCATCTCTGTCCCAATGAGAGACTACTTCTCACTCTCCACAAGTGACAGGACACCTCTCTCTGCCCCAATGACAGGTTACCTCTCTGTGTGCCTCGGTGACCGGCCACATCTCGCTCTACCTCAGTGACAGGAGATCTGCCCTGGGCAACCAGCTCTGTCTGTCCAAGTGACAGACTACATCTCACTCTCCACAAGTGACAGGCCACCTCTCACTGCCCCAATGACAGGTCACCTCTCTCTTCACTGCCCCAGTGATGGGAGATCTCTCTCTGCCCCAGTAACAGGAGATCTCTCTCTAACCTGGACAGGCCACCTCTTCTGTCCCAGTGACCAACTACCTCTCACTCTTCACAAGTGACAGAACACATCTCTCTGCCCTAGTGACAGAGTGAGAAGGTAGTCACAGACAGAGGTTTGTCCCAGTGACAGACTCCCTTCTTGCTCTCCACAAGTGACCGGTCACCTCTGTCTCAGTGACAGGTCACCTCTCACTGCCCCAATGACAGGTCACCTCTCTGTGTGCCTCAGTGACCGGCCACATCTCGCTCTGTCCTCTGCACATCCTGAAAATGTGAGCTTGCTGCAGTGATACAGATACATGCTGGCAATCTTAGAATGGGATTTACATGAAGCTTGTTTGAACACCTTGCAGTTTTGTCACTGTGCACTGCATGTTTGAAACACATTGATGAGGGGTCAACACTACTAAAAGCAACTTTATTTTTCTTTTTTAATCATCCGTACAACAGCTGTCACATGGAGTTTGCACATGAAGCTAATGTTGTGACTGCATTAGTCAAAAACACACTAAATTCCAAATGCAAGGTATTACTCATTCTCAGAACGAAGAAACCTTTTCTATTTATTTAAATTATATTTTGCAGAAATGTGTGTCCCTGCCAACAGCAATGGATTGTATTCTCCAGCTGTCAAATCGAATTCAACCTTTAATTTCAGTTTTAAGTTGGGCCTTTTAAAATAAAACACATTTCGGCATTACAGGTCTATATTCATATTCGATGAGCCGAAAACATTAGAAATTAAGGATTAGTCTGAAGCAAAAGGTCTCTGCTGGTGGTTCATAAATCACCTTCATTGAATGAGCATTTACACTAGCAAGGACTTGGGTAAATCTATTCTTCTCAACACAATCAATATCAGACAACCAAAGAGAACACCTTTTAAAACTTGAGAAAAGTTACAAAAGTTCACTGTCTCTCCAGATAAGGAAATGTGTTGAACTTTCCAAAATTTCATTGAAGCAAATGTCCATCTCACATATTAAAAATAAATATTTACATTTCATCATCAGTTAAAAACTCCAAGTAAGATTGAGTTTGATATGAAATTGATAGCGAATAATATCTCTAGTAAAAGTGTTATTGTCCACTGCCTTCTTTACCTTACACTTCTCGTTCATAAAGTGCCTGCATTCTGAAGTTGTGTCCACAAAAATCCAAGAACCAATATGCAAACTTTAGATTTTCATTAGGAGTATAATTTGAATCACTACCTTCCTATAGCTCCTTGCGACAGATCCCATGTTGTGTACAGTAAATCAACATCAGTAGTTGCTGAAGGACTTTGACATATGGTCCATATTTCCTACTCAATAGATTACTAAGTCAAACCTGCACATGCTTTGCTTAGCTTGGGGAATGTCTCCTCAAACCAAGAAGGTATTTTTCCCCTTACGGGATGCATTCAGCACCAGACGATAGAGTGAAAGGCACCCTTGCGACGTACACTTTATTTTAGTGACTGCAGGTGTCACCTTCCCATCGCTTTATTAAAAAACTCCTCCCCACCATGGGAGATTGCCTGGGCTATCCATTGATTAACACGAGATGTTACAGGAGCATTCTGAGTCATACTCTTACAAATGCCCAAAAGAACAAGATGTTTCAGTTCAGGAAGGGGTGAGAGGAAAACCGTTTACTGCAAACGGGGCTCGTAGGACACGGCCTCCCTAGTTAGATCAATCACACAAAGGTGTCCCACTAACGTACCATAATCAGACCTGGATGGTTCAAGACTGCACGAGCTACGTCCTCCTTGTAACAATAAACCAGCAATCCTATTTGTTTTTATTGGTGAGCTTCACCCACTCTAGTAGTGACATGCTTCATAATCGGGTCGCATCCTGTTCCTGGGTGAGCCTTAGTAGCATGCTTCATCATCGGGTCGCATCCTGTTCCTGGGTGAGTCTCACCTACTCTGGTGGTGGCGTGCTTCATCATCGGGTCACATCCTGTTCCTGGGTGAGCCTCACCCACTCTGATAGTGACATGCTTCATCATCGTGTTGCATCATGTTCCTGGGTGAGCCTCACCCATTCTGGTGGTGGCATGCTTCATCATCGAGTCACATCCTGTTCCTCGGCGAGCCTCACCCCCTCTGGTAGTGGCATGCTTCATCATCGGGTCGCATCCTGTTCCTGGGTGAGCCTTACCCCCTCTGGTAGTGGCATGCTTCATCATCGGGTCGCATCCTGTTCCTGGGTGAGCCTCACCCACTCTGATAGTGGCATGCTTCATCATCGGGCCCCATCCTGGTCCTGGGTGAGCCTCACCCACTCTGATAGTGGCATGCTTCATCATCGGGTCGCATCCTGTTCCTGGGTGAGCCTCACCCACTCTGGTAGTGACATGCTTCATCATCGAGTCGCATCCTGGTGCCTAAAAACCAGGATGGGTCAACAGTATCGCATGGAGCACTTTTGAGAAGTTTGGTGAGATAAAGTGAACTGTGCAGTGATCGTGCTGGGTACAGTGAGTGGGAAAGGTGAAGCTGTAAAATGCACTTCCATTCCAATCTTTAACAATATTTTTTGCGACTTTCTTGACTTTATTGTTTGGTTTAACACATGCGAAAGTGTTACTTTAAGTGTCACACGTAGGGCAACAGAATGTCACTCGTAGGTACCTTGAAACCATGGAAATGTCACACATAAGCAATCTGTACACTTGGCAGCTATACATACCCAAATATATGCAGTCAATCACCTGCTCCAAAGGTATCTTCACAAGCACCAATACAATGCACAATCCTTTGCAAACCTATTTATCAGCTTCACATTTGATTTGACTGTGTTCATTTGCAAAAGAAATCTCAGTGAATATAGATCCAATTCATTTAAACAACGCTGGCGTCCTATTGGGTTAAATACAGAATAATAATGTAATCTGTATAGATTAGGATTCAAATTATTTCTGCCACCAATGACGGGAGAAACATCCTCAATAGTTTTGATAGGTCTAGCAAGCCAAACATATATCTTTTTGTTTTTTTATTGTTAAAGAGAAATTTATTGAATTCATGAAGGGGATACAGTCATTGATATACATATGAATGCAACATTAGCAAAAGAAGAAAAAAAAACGTGAAATCAATAACAATAGAAATAAGGGGAAGAGAGAAGAAGAGGAGGACTGAGGTACAAATTAAATAAAATTGCATAAATGTCTGATTGTAAATATCAGAAAAGCGTTCAAATATGAACCAAACAGCAATAATTAGATAAAGAAACATTGCAAGCAAAAATGGAATCAGGAGGTTTAAGTACTTTTTGAGTTGCAGGTGAGAGTGCAAAGGATCTTTTGGCAGATTCATCTAAAAACTGAGTAATTGGTGTCCAGAGTTCTTGCCGCTTTAAAACAAGAGACATAGGTTGCATATAGGCAGTGTATATAACAGACTGCGTCCCACCATGCTTTATACGACAACTGCTTAAAGTCCTTCCAATGCTTAGTGATTTGCCAACAAAAGGTATATTATTTGCACATTAATTGAAACATTAGCCCCTAATCTAGAGACACTTCCTAAGAAAACACTTAAAATAGAGTAAGGACTATTTAAACAAAATATGGAATTACTTTGATCCCAAACTTGTTTTCAGAAAGTGGGGACATAGGGACAAGTAAAGATTAAATGTTTGAGGTCAGCATGTTGTGCAGAGGATGTCCAACAAGTGTCCGGATGAATCTTATGAAGGATAACAGGTATTGTAAAAAGTCAATTATAAACAAACAAATGTGTGTAGTATTTGCTGCAGAAGAGGATTTCCTAATTTTGATCCAAATCTGCTTCCATGTAGAGATAGGCAAGGCAACATGAACGTCGTTTTCCCAAACAAGTTCTGTTGGTGATTTAGGACGATCACTAATTGTATTTTAGGGGAATGTATAGCTAGAAGAGGCTTTTGGGTTTGTATATGAAAGATTGGCTAGATTAATGAAAGATGGTGGATTAGTGAGAGCAACTGACTGAAAATATGTATATGTTTGAGATATATTTTGTAGGATCATAAATTTATGACGAGAAGAAGGTGATAGACCAAATATTGTGGAAGCTTCTGAGAAAGAAATAAAAGAATCATTGTTTTACAATTGTTTGACCCAATCAATCAATCAAAACGAGCTTTATTCGATTTTTGTAGTAAAATCATAAAAGCGTACATTAAAAACATTTCAAAATCACAAAAATCACCGGGGGTGAACTTTATGGAATAATTTACACAATGAGGAAAGATTCGAATAAGTGTAGTCACAGTGATTTCTTTTCAGTTACAAAAGATAAAATGTATGATTCAAATAAGAATAGTTTTTCTACATTTCACTATACATTTTAAAAACAACGAGATTGACTTTATAACATATTCATTGACTAAAAATTGCAAAACTAAAAAAGCTGGTCTACATTGTCTCAAGCCCATTACTTTTAAAATTGGTAAAATCCATCTCCTTCTTTGTCTGCATTTCTTCCAATCTCACTCGAGGCATCCTTGGATGGAATCCTGAAGTGTAAGTCTGGTTCCCCAGCAGACCCCTGACTTCCAAAATTGTGGGTGGCACTTGCACATATTCTCAATCCAACCCTTAACCTTTTATGGAATAATTCATTAAGCACTGGCAGATTTCCAGAAGCTTGGAAACATGCGATGCTCCAACCTCTTCTAAAAAAACCTAATGCTGACTTGATGGATTTAAAAAACTATCGTCCTTTTTCTCTTCTCCCAGCGCCGGCAAAGATGTTGGAAAAACTGGTACAGCACCAACTTAATAATTTCGTGGTTAATAACGATATATTGCATGAAACACAGTCCGGCTTCCGGGCAGGCTTTAGCACTGAGACGGCACTCTTGGAGGTGGCCGAATCAATAAGAACGGAAGTGGACGGAGGAGCCTCAGCTATGCTGGTGTTGTTGGATCTGTCTGCCGCATTTGATACGGTGGACCATCCATTATTGCTGGCCAGACTGAGGAAGGTGGGAGTGAGGGGGAAGGTACTCGCTTGGATCAAGTCCTATCTTAGTAATCGCACACAAAGAGTGACATTACACCCTTATAAATCAGAAGCTAAGCCTCTCTGGTGTGGAGTGCCGCAGGGATCGGCGTTGAGCCCGCTACTTTTTAACATCTATCTGACCCCTTTGTGTGCGCTCATTTCTACATGGGGAATCAAAACCGTGTCTTATGCAGATGACACACAATTGTGTTCTCCTTTAGGGACCTATCGGCAAACACCTTCGAGAGGTTCAGGGGCTGCCTGTGTGATGTTGCTAGGTGGATGAACAATAACAAATTAAAACTGAACACAGAGAAAACTGAGGTGTTATTTTTTGGTAAGAATTCCCCCCCACCATCGGGTCTGTGGTGGCCGGAGGAAATGGGTCCTCCACCCTCTCCGTCTTCTACGGTAAAAAACTTGGGTGTAAAATGGGATGCTGAGATGACATTTGCTCCCCAAATACGTTCCATTACATCTATTTGTTTTGGAATTTTGAAGAGTCTGAGGAAATTTCTTTTTCTTCTGCCGGAGAACTGTCGAAAATTAGTCGTTCATGCTACGGTGACTTCAAGGCTTGATTATGCCAACAGTCTGTTCCTTGGCCTCCCAGCATATTTGATAAAAAGATTGCAGATGGTGCAAAATGCAGCAGTAAGATTGATTAGAAGAGTGCCATTTAGACAACATATTTCTCCTCATGCTAAACAACTTCACTGGCTGCCAGTTGTACAGCGTATAGAGTTTAAGGCCTTGACAATTGTTTTCAGGGCCCTGAACGGCAGCGGTCCCAACTACATTAAAAAACGTATCCGCCCTTATCAGCAAAGGCGATTGTTACGCTCTAATTCACAGAATTTGCTGTGTGTTCCCCGATTTGTAAAGGCTCGTATTGGAGGAAGGGCTTTCTCAGTTGGAGTGACCAAATTGTGGAACTCACTTCCGGTTAGACTTCAGCATATACCGGAAGAAGGGGAGTTCAGGAAAGCTCTAAAAACATGGCTTTTTAGCCGGGACTAGTCAATTACGTTTTGGTTTGGAGATCTGTCACCCCTATGCTGTTGGATCATGCTAGCGCCGGGACACCTCTGTTTGAGGTAGCTGTCGTGCTCTATAAATGCTGATGTATTGTATTGTAGTTACATGAAACTTACAATATAAAACCACATGAATTGTTGATTGCTGGGCCTGTTCATCACAAGGACATCTGCTCAATTCTATAGCCCAGTCATTTGTTATAGGAAAGCTTACCAAATGGTGGAAAATACCAAATATAAAACGCGTTAATCATTACAAGATAGGGCTGCATCTCAAAGGTGGTCAGCATCAACTGATTAGACTGAACTGAGGGTTTAATTGCCTCGACCACAAACCTATTCTCCTTCAAGTGTGTCATACAGAGCTTTTTAAGGTCTTTTCTGGAGACAGAGCTTATGGAACCGGGGTCATTAAAATATTCAGGGTGGCCGAGATCATTGACAACATCCTTTATAAATGTTAACCACGGAATATCCAAGGCCCTGTCCAACTTAAGGCTGTCTTTCAAAATTTCGCGATTCAGTGTGGTCTTTACTGAAGTCCAGATCCTGTTCCACAAAAGGAGAGGTTGGAATTTTATTAGATCTGAGATGTAGGGTAACCCTAACTCTGAGTGGCAAATATAAGTTGAGGTACTGGCTGGAACCACCAAGAGAAATTTTAAGAAGGTGTTCCCAACCTGCTGAATGGGTTATATGTCTCGATAACCCCAGACTCCAGTGTCGTATGTTGCCATACTGACACATTTCACCTGGTAAATGTGTAGCAACTCTACAGGTGGCCTTCTTCCCAGTTTCCAAGCAAAATTGGCTAAAGCAGCCGTTGATTTCATAAAAAGCAAGCTCCTGCTTTTTACTGCTTGGGACCACGTCCCCTTGTGGTCAAATAGGATACCTAGGTAGGGAAATGTCTTGGTGAATTCCACCTTACTGTTACCAATAAACATGTCCCTACATTTGGCACTACCTTTCCCACACCGCATAATAAAAGTTTTAGTCGTGTTTACTTTCAATCCCAGATTGTTTGACCCAAAGTAGCCCTTTAGTTCTCCAAGATGGCCAGTAGATAGGTCTATTTTTTAGTTGTATAAAACGGTTATGCCAGATTGGAGACTCCAAAAGTCCAATATAAATAGTTGTGGCCATGTTTCTCACCTTACGTGTACGTTGTTATGCAAAGAAGCAGTGGTGCAGTAATTTTATTTTTTAAGCATTGTGTATCACAGAAAAAAAAGAAGATTTGAAAGTTAAACACTGTAGGAAATTATATGGAAGTAGCATACCTTACCTTTTCTAACATTTTAACATTTCAGGGTATACATACACTTGCTACACTAAATCGGCCTTTACTGAGGATGAATCCTC
The DNA here is from genome assembly GCA_963921515.1 of Calotriton arnoldi. Lineage (NCBI taxonomy): Eukaryota > Metazoa > Chordata > Amphibia > Caudata > Salamandridae > Calotriton > Calotriton arnoldi. The sequence continues at coordinate 69,238 of CAWUFW010011304.1, read as the reverse complement.
TGATGCTGGAACACACCTGTGCTTCGAGTGAAGCTTTCCCCACATTCTGTCCATTTTTATGGTATCTCCCTTTAATGGATTATGTGATGTCTTAACAGTGTGTTATTCAGATTGAAGCATTTCGCACATTCTGTTCCCTGCTAAAGTTTCTCATCGGTATGAATTCTCTGATGTCTTAACAGTTTGCACTTTAGAGTGAAGCTTTTTCCACATTCAGTACATTGAAAGGGTTTCTCAAGACTATGGAGTCTCTGATGTCTGATGTACAAGACATGGACACCATTGCTGCTCGGCTTCACAGCTGTTTAGAAAAGGTGTTTAAATGCAGGACAGCCAGCTGCTTAAAGATGAATGGTGAAAAATCTTAAGGTCCTTATACTAGGGAACAAATCAATGCTCTTGGATCATATTATTTGGCCATCCTCTTTAGGAGAACTCCCAGTCCCCAAATCAGAAGTAAAAGCTTAAGGATGATTCTTGATAATTGGTTAACCATGGCCTCCCAAGCAAAAAAAGTGTCTGGGAGCTGTTTTGGCCTTCTGAAAACATTGAGAAAGGTGCTGAAATGGCTGATAAAGGCCCTTAGAACTATAGTTCAGAGTCTGATTTTGTCGCACCTTGACTACAGCAACTCGCTGTATTTAGGAAGTCCAAAATCAGCGATCAAAAAACTTCAGATCATTCAGAATGCTGCTGCTCAGATGCTATTGGGTATCCCAAAAATACGGTCAGCAAATGCAGCCCTTAAAACTCTTCACTGGATGCCTATAAGTTGCAGGATTCAATTTAAGGCGCTATGCGTTATTCATCATGCAAAGCACAATGGAGGGCCTCCCGTCCTTCGGCAACTGGCCATTATTTATCAGACCAAAAGAGATTTGAGGGCAAACAATCATGAGCTGCTCCATGTCCCAAGAATCAAGAGAGCCAGGAGTGGAGGTTCGTCTGTAACCTACTTGGCATCCATGCTTTGGAATGCTCTGCCTATCAGTCTCAGAATGGAGGATAATTTGATGATTTTTAGGAAAAAACTTAAAACGTATCTTTTTCCTTAATTTGAATTCTTTATGCCTTCTCTCCAACCCATTCTGCAAGCGCTGGGAAGCCTGATTTTTGGGTAGCCATGCGCTTTATAAAACTGGCGAACAGAATAGAATAGAATAAACAGTGTGGTATTTAGAGTGAAGCTTTTTCCACATTCTGTACACTGAAAAAGTTTCTCACCACAATGGATTCTCTGATGCTCCACCAGGCCACACTTTTAACAGTAGGATTTTCCACATTCTGTGCAGAGGTAGGGTTTCTCAGCAGTGTGGATTCTTTGGTGCCTTAACATACAGTTCTTAAGAGTGGAACTTTTCCCACATTCTGTACACTGATAGGGTTTCTCACCCGGATTGATTCTCTAATGCTTCACCAGCATGGACGTATCAGTGAAGCTTTTTCCACCTTCTGTACAGTGGTATGGTTTCTCGCTTGTACAGGTTAACTGATGTCTCAACAGTGTTCTCTTCCAACTGAAGTCTTTTCCACAGTGCATACAATGATAAGGTTTCTCACCTGTATGGACTCTCTGGTGTACTAAAAGGGTTGTTTTCTGAGAGAAGCTTTTCACACATTCTGTACCATTATAAGGTTTCTCACCAGTATGGACTCTTTGATGTTTTAAAAGGTTTGTGTTTGAACAGAAACTCTTCCCACATTCTGTGCACTGATATGGTTTCTCACCAGTATGGACTGTCTGATGTTCCAAAAGATTTCTTTTCAGAGAGAAGCTTTTCACACATTCTGTACAATGATAAGGTTTCTCACCAGTATGGACTCTCTGATGTACCAAAAGGTTTATTTTTGAACAGAAGCTTTTCTCACATTCTGTACAATAATAATGTTTCTCACCCGTATGGACTCTCTGATGTACAAAAAGGTTTTTTTTCTGAGAGAAGCTTTTCTCACATTCTGTACATTGATAAGGTTTCTCACCAGTATGCACTCTCTGATGTACTAAAAGGGTTGTTTTCTGAGAAAAGCTATTCACACATTCTGTACATTGATAAGGTTTTTCACCTGTATGGACTCTCTGATGTACCAAAAGGTTTATTTTCCGAGAGAAGCTTTTCATACATTCTGTACAATGATAAGGTTTTTCACCAGTATGGACTCTCTGGTGTCTCAACAGCTTCTTTGGCTCAGTGAAACTTTTCTCACATTCTTTACACTGGTGTGACCTATCCTCAGATTTAACTATTTCAGTCCTGTTCAGCGAAGAACCCTCAGTGCAGCTTTTCCGATATTCTGTACACTGGTAGGGCTTCTCCCCTGAAAGCATTCTCTGTTAATTCAACAGAAAGTTCTGCAAGTTAAGCTTTACTCCCACGTCTTACACTGGTAATATGTCTCTTCAGGATATTCTGATGTTTGAACTGATTTTAAACTAGAATGAAAAAAATGACACACCTTGTACACTTGTGCGGGTCTGTCTCATTATGGATCATCTGATGCAAGTACAGATGTGAGCTCTTTGTGATGCTTTTCTCAGACTCTATACACTATTATGGTTTCTCAACAGAACAGAATATCTATGATACATATGGGAAGAAAATAAGCAAAATGCTTTCACTTTATGTAATGATACAGGTTATCCCTGTTTCAGATCTTCAAAGTGGCCATAAAGATGAGCTCTCTATGACGCTTTATCTCACACTAGGTCAATGTTTCTCCCCGGAATAAATTGCACACTGTATACACAGGGTAAACCTCTGAGTGGATGTTTGCTCGGACTCTGCACACTGATGCAATTCTTCTTCTTGTGATGCAGCGCAGGACTTTTCTGGTGCTGGGGTGCTGCAGGTCTGTTTATCAGGTCCTTTTGATTCTGTGAATGAGAAACACATTTTTATACTTTTACAAATGAAAGGAAGTAACTGTTTTCAGCTGGGTGGCTATTAAACGGAGAAGCAGGATGAGAAAGAGGGATTTTGAGTGGAGAGGCACAGAAGAAGGAAGGCATTGGTGGCTGCCCTAGAGATAATTAGCTCTGAAGTCACAGTTAGAGAATAAATGTACAGTACAGTTTCTTTTTGATTTTAATTAGTGAACTAATTCATCCAGTGCGCCGCCGCCAATCATAAATCCTAATCACAACAGCCCAGTTTTGAGATACGGCCTCAGTCTCTGTATGTCTTTCTCTGCCCATCTCAGTCTCTTGTTGATTCTTGCCCCTCGTTTTAAATAAAGTGATAGTTCAGAATAAAGTTTTAAATATAGAATATATGTTATGTTCTTAATTGCAAAAGTTTTTTAATGAACACAAATTACATGAGTTTGCATATGTTATCATTTATTTATGTACATGATTTTGAATAATATTCTAATGTATTTTTTGTAATCAAACTCTCATTGATAGATTGTGATCACGACATTGCACATACTCTCAGTGTATAAATAAATATATTTTTAATTGTTTACAAAAAATAAAACATATGCTTATATATCCATCCACTTTTTCTCATGTTTAATAGGTTTTTTACTGTTATTATTTAGATTATTGTATGATTATGTTCACTTGTTTTTAACAAATAACAGGATGGGTTTTTCAACAGATAACAGGAGTGTTTATTATTTGCTCAGTTATCTTTCTGCTCTCTTCAACATAATTTTTATACATACAATATTTTATGAGTGAAAAGGGAATTTGTTTTGAGTTAGACTTGATATAACCCTGTCCCATTTCTCTGAATAAGGGTGACTCTCTGGTGTCTTTGAGTCTTAAGTATGAAGCGACCATGTGAAAACTTAAAAGTCTAGAAGCAGAAGTGTCCTGTTTGAGAGCTGGAAGAGTAGCTGCAGTAAGATGAGAGGCCCACACCCCTTCAGTAAAATGTACTTAAAAGGCCGGAAAAGAGCCATTAACTTACACTGACCAATTCCCTTCTCTGCCCTCCACTTCGAAGTCCTTCATCATGACCACGTACACTGACACTAAAGTTATACAGCATGTGAGTTGTTGCTTTCGTGCGGCAGCAATAACTAGGCTAAAGCTCGCAGTCTTGGCATGTAGTAGATGCATTTGCATAGTGTCTAAAATAGAAGCAACGCAGAGCTTGTTTAGAATTCACATGCTTATACTTATCCATAAGAAAATTTGCTTTTTCTAGATTGTTAGACCTGGCATACTTGGAGTGGTTCCCCCTGACTTTTGCCTTCTGACCTCCTGTATTTGCTGACATCGTTTTTGCTGGCTTTAGGAATCTGCTTTGAAAGGCAAGGGGGCCCAATTACAAGTGGTCAGGGACCTTGGGTAGCTTACTAGTTTTAAACACAGTGCCTAAACAGAAAAGTATACATACACACAATAAATTTAGACTCAATCAGTGCTATATTTGAAGCTGTCCAGCCGGACAGATATTTTAATATTCAATTCGTTTTTCAAAAAGATGAACAAAGGACAATTGAAGTGGGACACAAGCCTGCATCCAACTTAACGAATAGGACGAACAACGTGTAACAGAAAAGGCTCAGGCAGAGTAAGTTGTTTGTATGGAGCACATTTTAATGTTACAAACAAAATATAGTGGGACACCATTACACATGAGCAATATTTAGTGAGAAAGTGTATATGGTGTACAATAAGTCGACGGCATTTCGATCCTTTTACAACATATTAGGATCATCATCAAGACATTTACAATAACATGCCTCAGTACATTTGCCTGTAATTTCAAAAACAAAAGTTGGGATAAAAGACAGGAGAAAAGAGAGGGACACAGGATTAGAATAGATGGAAATGACCGCGTGGCATACCATAAACTGCTAGCGGAGAACGGACCGATGTGGAAGTAATCCGTGATGGTCAGTGAGTTAAGAGAACGGCGTGTGCGAGTCATACGTGGACTGTGAGCAAGAGCAGGGAGAATCGGCGCTCAGGGGGTAAAGACCACCCGTACAGTTAAAAAGAGGCAACTAATGAGTTAATTGCGCAAAAGCCGCAAGGATGCCAACCCAATAAAAAGGTATACAGTTATAGCATGGCTTATCATGGTCAGCTGGCGGGTTAACACTCCTGCAGCCAGGGACTGTGAATCAGTGGTGGAAGACATTCACGGTGCGTAGGTGGGCGGCGCGCTATAGACGACGGGTTATCAGTTAACCTACTATGAATATCACTCATGCATTCGAAGCGGTGTCGGGAGCGCAATTGCCCTGGAACAGTCATACATTCTAGAGGAGTGGTCATAGGGTTGAAAAAACAATGCATGCGAGAAGAAAATCTAGTGAAATGATGGAAGAGATTTTACCCAATGTCCAATATTGAACAACATGGGTGAGCCACTGGGACGGAACAAAGCAGGTACAATCCGGGCGGGGCAGTGGTGTCTTGGCCTGCAGAAGAGGCAAGCTGTTAGTGACATGTGTGGGAGCAACCGATCAAATAAAAAGGAAAGGAAGGCAACATACCGGGTTCGGTCAATGAGCGGGTATAAGTTGAGCCGCGTTCGCGGTCATGAAGTCAATTAATCGGACGGGGTTGGAGTCGACCTAGTGAAAGGGAAGGCCTGGGTTAATGTGAGTAATAGAGGCTCCGGCGGGGACTGAGAGCGGGGCATGGGGTAAAGCTCACCTATTTGTGAAGCCACTGGAACCTGGATGTGCTGACTGCTGGTATCTTATTGGAGGGTGTGCCGGAGCTGCAGTGCACTGCTATTTATAAAAGCCGGGAGCTGAGTGAGGAAAGGGGTCATGTGACCGGGCCAGGATCTGGTGGGACAACTACATGAGAGGCTGCGTCTAAACTGCAGCCATATTGGAACTGTGAGTGGTATTTGAGATCATAACTGACTAGGAGCAGCCACCAAGAAAAAGCGTGATAGAGTAGAGAATTTGATTAAGAGGATGGAGAGGGGAAAGAAGGGGGGTGCCCTCATGTTACTATAGTGAAACAGTCTGAAGTCAGTTATGGTGAGAGTACGCCAGAACGTGATGTGGGATGCAAAACGAGCAGCCATAAGCGAGCTTTAGAAAGTGCAAGAGTGCACAATTAAGGCAGGGAAAGGAAGGAGAATATTGCAGAATACCCTATTGCAAAACTTAAAACACACAATATAGTGTAGAGTCAGAGGAAATAAATACACAGGTAGCAGAGAACAAATGAAACAAGCATTAAAAATGCAATAGGTCTCGCCTTTCATTAAGTTAAAGCCATTTGCTTTGCTATACAATACCATTAGCAAAGCAAATGGCTTTAACGTAATCAAAGGCGAGACCTATTGCATTTTCAATGCTTGTTTTTCACAGGAATTGGTACTGTCCAGCGAGTGCAAGATGGCATCTTGTCTAACTCATTGGTGCAAGAACATGATTTTCATCAACTGAAAACTACTTCTTCCCCTAGTTACTGAAAACAAAATCCGGTGCACAAATCCCTGATGAACAGTTCAACATTGCTCAGTCATCAACACAGTGCGTGGAATCTCTTGTCAGCACATCACTCCCAAATGTTCCCAGGTCGGACATACTAGGCACACCCCAACCACAATTAAAGGTCTGGCTGTCTCCGGAGAGTTTCAGCAATAAAACACCTCATATGCGGCAGTTGCACACCATATAGATGCCAGTTCATTAGCATAACTCTGTCCTGTGTCACGCTGTGGTCACAGCTACAGCTCCCAGCTCAGCCTGCAGTGGGTGGTGACGGAGTACGTGCATGACCTGGCATACACTGGAAGTTGAAAAGCAGTGGCGTAACGAAACGCCTACGAAATGCGCAGGGGGGTTCTTCTTATTTACTGAGGCAAGTTAGATTGCAAAATTTTAAAAAAGGTAATACCAAAGCATGTTTTTTTAAAGTGGGGGTAGGGAAGCAACAAGGAGAGTGAGGGTGAAAGCGACAAGGAGGGCGCTGGTGGGGGAAGGATCACGGAGGACGACATTGGAAGCAACACAGAGGCCGGGAGGAGAAGTATACAAAACGGGTAAGAGATAGGAATGTGGAGTGCTGGGGGACAGAAGCCCACAGGGCAGAGAGAGCGCAATGTGGAGCATGCAGAAGCAAACAGGTGATAAAGCAATGTGGACGGAGAAACATATAAGGACAAGCATAACACAGAGGGATGTGGGGTAGAAGCGCACCGGCGACAACAACATGGTGCTCTGTGGAGGGGTGAAGAGACATATGTGAGGGAGACAGCTGGAATACACATGCATTGGTAACAAGCCAAACCGTAAAGAATGTCCGAGACAGGGGTCGGGAGAGAGCGCCCACAGCTGCCACTCACCCGAAAGGAGCACACCCCCCTACGTCACAGAAACAAACATGGCGTCGGCCTGTCAAAATGGGCCGTACTAAAAGAGGACAAGGCGGAAACAAGTAAGCCAAATTACCAATCACGCGCCAGCGTTTAACATAAACACTGACGCGAGCCAATTAAAAAGAAGGGCGTGGCTCAAAGTCCCCTTCTCAAAGCGTATTGATTGCAAAAGCTCTTGCATGGCGAGAGCAGCGCATGCGCGCTGCTAACGCCAGGCAAGACCTAAAAACATCAAGGACAGATAGACTGGGCTTGTAAGACATTGGGTTAATTACAATTTATTAGGAATCTGGGCATTTTACCATTACTAACCAGTACTAAAGTGCATGTGCTCTTTACTTTAAACATAGTAAAATTGGTTTCATCCACAATTGGCATGTTTGATTTACTTATAAGTCCCCAGTAAAGTGCACTACATGTGCCCAGGGCCTGTAATGCTACTTTTGGGCTTGCAGCACTGATTTTGCCACTCACTAAGGGGAACTTTAAACATGTCTCAGGCCTGCCAATGCAGATCCTGTGTGTGCAGTTTTAAACCGCCATTTCAACCTGGCAAGTTAACCTACTTACTGGGCCCCAACCTTTCCTTTTATTACATATAGGTCACCCCGAAGGCAGGCCCTGGACAGCCCATGGCAGGATGCAGTGCATTAAAAAAGTAGGACATGTACTTTTAAGCATGCCCTGGTAATAAAATACATGTACATTTGTTTTTCACTACTGCAAGACATATCTCGCCCATAGGTTAACATTGGGATTGTCGTATTTCATTTTATCAGTGCAATTTCAAATGGGGAGGATATGGGAAACCCAAATTTGGTGTCCCTGGACTCACAATTTAAAAACTAAACTGATGGTGAAGTTGGTTTTTAAATTGCAGCTCTGAAAATAGCACTTTTAGAAAGTTGGTATTTTCTTACTTAAACCATTTGGAGCCTTCTGCCTGTCTCTGGTATACATGTCTGGGGTGGGTGACAGCTGGCTTCCTGCACTCCCTCTAGACAGCCACAGACAAAGGAAGGGTAGGTGTGACTGAGTAGCCATCTGCTTGTTGATGGATTATCTGGAGCAGGATGGGAAGGAGGAGCTGACACTTTACACCTGAAAGGGTCCTGTCCACATACAAAGGATTGTATTTCCTCCTGGAGTGAGTCAGGAGCCAGGGCAGGAAAGACAAGGTCTTGTGCACTTCAAAGCCTCTCTGTGAAGATTCCCTACTTCAAAGGCCCAACTGAAAGTGTCATATGGTTACAGGGGCCCTGTTGCAATCTTTAGGTTAGCATGAGCCTGGGAGCCATGATGCTGCTTTTGCGCACATTACTAGATGCTTACTCTTATGCAAGACTGTTTTCGCTGTTCACATGAGAACTGCTTACCATGTTCGTTCTCTGCTTATTCCTGGAGTTTAGTCTGAACATTGTAAGCAAGGTCAATCTACAATGCCCCTTGTTATTCTGTTCTGGTCAGGCCCTAGCACATAGACAAAACATACTCTGCAGCTGCTGTTTGTGGAACACGCACCTCTTTGATATTATGGGAATGCATGTTACACACAGATACACTTGGAGAGCGAGCTTTCCAGAGAGAGGAGCAACACGAAGCTGTGATGTAGAAATACGATCTATGTCCTGGAGGTATGGGGTCTGCTGATAAAACCCAGAGATCTTCTATAATATAATCATAATATTTCCGTCCATGGGGAGGGAGGATAGGTGTTATAATCCTGTCTCCAATGTCTTTATAAAATGACTTCTCCTTTTATAATGTATGGACTTGCTGCAATGCTGACGATATTTGCATTATGCATTATTACTTTAGTAGTGGCTCGTATACTGAATTTTAGATCACGTTAGTTGAAATAAATATTTTAAACTAACACAGTGACTCTGTCAAAATCTTGTTGTGGACAGGTACGAGAGTGTGAGCAAAAGGGAAAGTCTTGTTACCACGATTCCTGAGAGATCTGGGGAGTGGTGTGTTCTGAGTTGTTGAATCACTTGTTTCACCATTTGTGTGTAGGAGAGCAAGTGGGACACTATAGATAGCCGGACTTGGGCTCGTGGGTACTAAGGCTGTAGGAAGGCATAGCCCCTATATACGAGGTCCCGCATTCCTGTGCATAGTTCTGTGTATGTGCAGAATCCCTATGACATGGCGCCACCAATGTTTGGTGTGGTTCTTACCGACGGGACTCCTGAGTAGCACTTGTGCTTGTCCACAATACCCCCGCTCCATCAACGGAGACGTCCGTGGAGCGTGGGGCTACCTCCTGTATTTGAAATTATAGGTTTTTCAAGCTTGAAGTTTAAAAGGTTCTTTGAAATATACCCTAATTGTGCTACCGCTCTAGCTTGAGACATGGCGGTTAACATTCCTCCTCCTAACCGCGCAGCGGTCACTGCACATTTGACCCAGCACAGTGTACCGGTAGATGGCACAGACTTTATTTTTGTAGTAGAGGCGAATGCTGCTTACCGCTTCAAGGTTTTCTATAGCTGGGTCAAAATTCCTGCTGTGGATGATGCTGATCATGTTTTTCACGAAGATCAAGCATGGGTGATACCATTGCTGTACTGCCCCTACAACTTATTGGAAGTGCCGTTGTCGGCCTGGCAGCACACAATTTGGTTTAATGGCGCCCTTCCTCACCCTGTTACGCCAGTCCGACTCGGTCCTTTGTCGGTCGACGGGGCCTCATGGCCCGTTCTTGCAGGATATACCCCGCACCCTAATTACCTGAACTTGCAGATCGCAGATCTCCGGCTTTTACACACTAACCTGATACACATACATCGTAGTGTTATACAGTTTTTGGCGCGAAATGTGCCTGCCCATCCGGCTGGAGCGGCGCAACCTCCTGGTCTGAGAGGCAATGTGATTAGTCCAGTCATGGTTAATTCCGTGATGGGCAAACGCCCTCAGAATAGGGATGAGTTCCCTTTTTGGTTGGCAGAGAAATTTGAGCAAATCGATGCTGCTTTTACACATACCTCACCTGTGGACAAACACATGATACTAACTATTAGTATGCCAAAAGGCTTGGTTCCCAATGTAGCTGACTGTACAACCTGGGGGACTGTGTTCGCCGCAGTTTATTCCCTTTGCTTTGGTACCCCCTCGATGACGGTGCTGCAACAGTTATTAAAAAAGTGCAAGATGAGCATGGTGCTGAGGCGGCACTTGAACTGGGAATGAGGCTGGTAGGCACATTCCCGGTAGTCTGTGAGATGATCTTGGCGAATCTGGGGGGGGGAAGCAATGAGCTTGCAGGTGAGTCAGCTACTAGAGGTGGTTCCCGATTTGGAAAAACCGCTGGAATTGCCCAAAATAATAGCCACGGTGTATAAAGCCTTAGGCCGTAATAATTTAGGAATAAAACCCTCAGCGCCAAGTCAGCAACAACAAAAGCCCCAACCTGAAAAGGAGGGTCGTCCGTTCTTTCCTAAGAAGAATTGGAATAAGAATAAAAAACAACAGCAGAAGCTGGAGTCACGTGCTGGTTCACCGACTGCCGAAGCTGCAGAGCGTAAATATGACTTGCGCGATCGCACTAAACTTAATACCCCAGAGCGGTTTCAAGTGCCTGATCCTCGTTCTCCCCATTCCTTTCAGGAATCATTGGACTGACAGTTCGGCGGTGGGGAGCGTTAGGATCGTAGACAAGGCAAATCTGGTCAACAGCGACAGGACCAGCCCAGATTCGATAAACCGAAGACCAAAGGGGGGCAACCTCCACGTCGGCCCCCTTTCCAGAAAAAGAAAGTTGCTGCATTAACAGCGAAATATGCCTCAGACTGTGAGAACCCTTCTCCTGGATTGGAGTGACGCTCCTCGACAGCGCGGCGGAAGTTACCATAGTGCGGGAGGCACTGCGTCCTTGTCTGGTGGTGAGAGCAACTAACACTTTTGTCACAGTAGAAACGGCAGATACACGAGTTGCACCACCAGATCGATTATATGAAGCCACCATACAAATTGAAGGTGATATCCGGCGGAAAATTAAGGCGATCTTTTGGGTCCGCCTGACTGCGTCTTATGATATTTTACTGGCGGGGGCAGATTGGCCACCCCCGTTTGTGTTAGCATCTACACGTGAGGAGGATGTAATATTACCAAGCTTCTCCTGTTATGTCCCGCAAGAGGCAAAACGGGATTATGCGTCCCAGTGGGCGCTTGTTCTAGCGCCGGCAGTTTATCGCAATCAAGTGGGGTGGGATCAATTTTCTCCATCTCATGAGATTCCTTTGCGGTCCATGCCACAGCCACAAGCGCAATATTCTATAAAACGTGAAGCCAAAGCCACTGTTGGTGAGATACTGACACAGTTGGAATATCAGGGTGTAATTGAGCCCTGTGTTTCACAAATGAATAATCCTCTTTTTCCGATAGTGAAACCGGACGGTTCATATCGCATAGTTTTAGATTATAGAAATCTGAATAGTCACGGGCGCACATTCGCAGTACAGAATGCGCACAGCTCTGCAGTAATCAATAATATTGTCTGTAAAAAATATAAAACGACCCTAGATATTTCCAATGGTTTCTACAGTCACAATTTGGCTCCTGGTAGCCGTGACTGGACCACATTTACCGCAATTGGCAAACATCAAAGATTTACGCGCTTGCCAATGGGGTATGAAAACAGCCCCGGGGCATTTGCATCACGTGTGGTCGCACTTTTACATGATATCGACCCAGACGTATTCGCATATGTGGACGACATATATTTTATGGATGATGAGTTAATACCCCATCTTGTCTGTGTGGACCACATTATTGTGTCTTTCGCCGAACTAGGTTACAATTTTAATTTTGCAAAGTCCCATATTGCCTGTTTGACAGTGATCTTTTTGGGGTACGAATTGAATGATGAAGGCAGGGGTTTGGCCCCTCATTTCCTAGAGAAATGTGCTCAGTTGCAGCCTCCGTCTACATTGAAAAAGTTACAATCTTTGCTGGGCTTTTTGAATTTCGGCCGTACTTACATTCCCGAATATGCCCAGCGTATCAAACCGCTTTATGCGTTGATACAGCCAACCTTTAATGCTGCCAGTTGGCTTCCAGAACATATCAAAATTCTAAGGTCGTTGCAGGCAGATATGCTCGCTTCCACCTTTCTGTTGACACATGACAATGCTACAAATTTGGTCATACGAATTGTCCCAGGTACAGTGGGTTTCACATACTTGACGTTCAATGAAGGGGACACAGTTCCCATTGCATACAAATCACACTTGTATACATCGGCAAAGATGTGTTTTTCTTCTACTGAGAAAATCCTCACGGCAGTACAGATGGCGATTCTCAAGGAACGCTCTCTTGCACAGGGCAAACGCATTCTGATGGTTTCACCAATGCAGACTTTAGAAGCAGTGGCGAAAGCAAGTGTTCCAAATTCGAAAGCGCTACGCCCACTTTGGATTCAATGGGCGAGCACTTTAACATCGGCTGATGTTACATACATCTTTGACCCAGCATTGCAGACACAGGAGTTTCTACAATATGAACAAGTTCAGGAACCACCGTCCTCTATGTTCCCTCTTGAGTAGGATGACTGTTTAATTTACATGGACGGGTCTGCACAACCGGCCGGGGGCTCTAAACATGCCTACTCAGCAGCCTGCACATTTGTGGCAGGTGCTATGGTTGATGGTGAATTCAAATCCTCTTTGGTGCATACACAGCCGCTAGGAGACTGTAAAGCTCAATTGGCTGAGCTGCGTGCCTTGGTGTTGGCGCTTGAGTTTGTTGATCTATCTGTTTGCACACTGGTAGTGTGCGATTCCTTTTATTGTGTGCAATCATATAATGACAATTTGTTCTTTTGGTCACAGAATTATTTCCACGATTTCAAAGGTAGCACAATTAAGCATAAAATGCTTTGGGTACAAGTGGCCGCTCTCAAGGAGAGTTTACCACTTACGCATGTAATACATACTCTTGGCCATCAACGTGTGGGAGCACACACTCTGGGCAACTCTATGGCTGAAGAAGCAGCCAAGAATGCAGTAGCCACTTGTACAGTAGCAGCAGTTACAAGGTCCATGACAAAAATTGATACCGACATACTAGCCGCCATAGCTGCGACTAGGGATGGGACGTGATACCCACAAGGGTTTCCGTCCAAATATTCGTACCACTTGTCCCCGGAACAAGTTCCGACAGTAACAATACCGACCGTTGGTGATCGGAGGATTCCCAACGAGGACCGCAGACTTGCTTTGATCATAGCAGCGCATGAGGGGATGGCTTCAGCCCGAGCTGGAGTCTCAGCCACTGTGTCCCTCTTGCAGCAACGTTATTGGTGAAAAGGGTTGTATAGACAAACTCGTCAGTTTGTTTTGTCTTGTAACATTTGTCAACAAATAAAACCATCAACAGTTACACGACCTCCACCTACTCAGCTATACATATCTAACAGACCGTTTGGTTGTATAAACCTTGATCACTGCGGCCCTTTCTCTTCTGACACTGCCTATAAATACATCTTAGTTGCAGTGGATTCGTGCATGCGATTCCTATGGGTTTGGCCACAACGAAGTGCTGAAGCTCGAAGTGTCATAAGAGACTTGCGTGTCTTCATCAGAACATTTGCGTGAGGCATGTTCCGTTTTGACCAAGGTCCTGCGTTTGCCTCTAAGGCTTACAAGGATGCAATGCGGTTGTAGGAAGGTGGAATCTGACTGCATGGTTACCCCCACTTTGTTCCTGGTGTTTTGCTGGTTTTCGACTTAGTTTGACTGGGATCCTGCTAATCAGGACCCCAGTCTATCTGGTTTCTCCCTAAATTGGTTGTTCATGTACTTTAGGTACACTCCAGATTGGATTCTGGGGTACCCTTATAAGTCCCTAGTATATGGTATACTATGTGCCCAGGGCATAGGTACCCCAGAGGCCTCCCAGGGGCTGCAGCATGTATTATGCCACCCCTGGGAGACCATTCAAACTGACACCACAGGTCTGCTACTGCAGCCTGTGTAAGGTGGTGCATGCACCCCTTACTTAGATATAGGTTCACTATATCTACCTTATATCACTACACATATAAACCTATCAGTCACCCCTATGGCAGGCCTTATCAATCCTGAAGGCAGGGTGCTGGGTTTTGTGTGAGAGGGTGCCCATGCATGAGCAGAGCCCCTCTGCAGCCTTCGGAATCTATCCTCCGGGGTTGTTAGTGATGCAGCCATACCATATATACTTAAGTGCATTATAACCTCGCGGTAAATGCTAACTTTAAAACGGCTGCACAGAAACACATCGTGTTTGGTGTCAAACACCTTGGAATCACTGGTGTGGAGGTATGATTCCTCCATTGTAGAACCACTACTGTGGGGCACTGGTCTACCCGGTACCAGCTTTCTCGACCCTGGCATCACAAGATGGATGCTGCCAGCCACAGACTCGAGTCTGCCCTCCTGCTGCTGGACGAAACTCCGGCAGGGGAGGCTGGACAATAGGTTTCCTGTCACAGGGAGGTGTAACCACCTCCCAGACAGGCTTTAGTGTATTGGGGCTGGGTGGGTGCACTCTGAGAGTGCTTTGATGTCTGCACTGGGGGCACATTTGGTGTCCCTGTGCATAGTCCAGTTCAAACCGGTTGCAGGAGCCATTTGCTCCTGCTCTGGCATGAAACTGGACAAAGGACATGGGTGTAACCACCTCTCTGTCCTGACCCTCCCATAGGTGGGTCCCCCGAGTTTGTCCCACCCCTTCCTAGGGTATAAAGTAGGAAACCCTGACTACAGGACTTTAAATTATACCTGGCCTAAACTCTGCTACAGAAACCAAGTATCCTTCGACGATCTACGCTTTGCTGGACGACTGAAGAATCTCCCTTGGAGTAAAGGAGTTACTCCCCTGCAAGGCAGGCACCAAAGACGCATCTGACTGGTTTGCATCTCCGAAGCTCCTGAGGACTCCGAAGAGTTTTGCAACACAAGAGGTGGGTTTCCAAGTATCTGCGAGGTTGCCTAGTGTGTTCAGCAAAGCTGAGACCCGTATCCCTCGTGGGGACCGTGCAACCTGAACCCCTGGACACCGTCTCCATTTGCAGAAGCATCGGCTTTCTGGCAACCCCTGAAGCTGTGCTTTGGGTTACTTGTAGTCCTTACCCCGAGCAGTGTTTCCACTGGCGATTACTGGTCTACACTCCACAAGTGTTCCGTGGGCTGGTATTTTGTGATTCATCTTGAGGTCTCTTTGCGATCCCTGGTCCGGTGGCCTGTGGGTTCCTGTGAAGGTAACTTTAACTTTCAGTGGGCTTTCCTGGTTGCTCCAGACGTACCCTGACTCTCCATCACTTGGGGAGTCCCCAGGACCTTGCTGGTCCTCACCGAAGCATCTTTTCTCTGACTGTGTGGGTTGCAGTTGCCAAGGCTTGTTGGTGTTCAATCCAGACACTGACCCCCCCAGCACTCAACATACTTCGTGGGACAGCTCGCCTGTGGACTTTGGTCATCCTCGACATCTCCTGGTCCCCGTGGCAGCAGAGTCAAACTTCACCTCTTTTCACCTGAAACACCCGACATCAGTGGGCATTCGCCTATCATGCCCCTGATCACTGGCAAGTGACCCAGACTCTGTCCCCTCTGCTTTCAGGTTCTGCTCAGCTTTGATCCAGGCTTGGATCACACTGGACACTTTTCCTCTTCACGGCAGCAGCACTTTGCAGCATCACGCCATTGAAAACAAAGAAGATTCCCGACACCAATTGACACCTATGCACCCGGCTTCCCTGGGTTAGGTAACACGAGTACTCCAGTGCTCACATGGGTGCTGGCCTTAGAACCTTCTATGTTTAAAAGGGTTTGCTCAAAGTCCTCTCCTAAGTGTCCTTAATCTTTAAAATTCCAACCGCGACTTTCCCATAGGAATGTACGGAGCTCGCGGCTGTGTTCTCACACTGCACACGTCCCCCGTGGGTCCCCTGTGTCACTACCTTGGGTGGTTCCTTGGGGTGCCATCGATTCTACATGCTCTAGGCACTGTGTCTAGTCAAGTCGTGGTTGTTATACCACTGTCTTAGTATATGGTTTGGTCTCCCCCTGGAGCCCACTGTGTATTGTGCTATTTACTGTTGTTCTAGTGATTTAATATTGTGTATCTTGTGCTCTAATCTCATAAAGAGATTAGTAGAGAGTGTTTAGTAATAAATACATATTTTTATAATAACACCTGTGTGGTTCTCCTTTCATTTGGTCATTCAGGAGGTTACAATCTGGTAAAACAAGCTGCTTTACATTCCTTCGAGACTTAGCCTGAAGGCTGCTCTCCATAGCTACCACTAGGATAGCTTTCAATAAAGGTTGTCTTTAACCTAATCATCAATAAGGGTTGTTTGGACTGGTACAAGGTGCCCACTATAACCAGTGGACAGCATATACCAGGCCAACTTCTCACAGCGGTCACTGGGGGTGCTGCTGCAATTTTCATCTCCATACAGGCCTGAGTGCAATTCCGTAGTGGAGCGAATGAACCGAGACTTAAGGCAGTCTTTGACAGTGAGAGTTTTAGGTACAGGACGGGGTTGGCTGCATCACCTGTATAGTGTCCAACGTGCACTAAATAATCTCCCTAGAAGATCTCTGGTAGGCGGACCCCATACGAGATGCTCTTTGGGTTAACAATGTTTATGCCCGACCTTGATGGTCTAGACGTTGCGGCGGCTGCCGCAACCTTTGACGTAGTTAACCATTGTACTATGTTGCAGGATCTACTAAGGTCACGGGATGCCCTTGCAATGGCTCAATTGCCGTCATCCGCAGACACTGGAGTGCTTATCCCTGTGACAGGCTGGCTTCTGAAAGTGGGTGACCTGGTCCGGGAGAAGATTGAGAACAAAATAAGAATTTGGTCCTTCCTACCGAGCACCAGTGCCAGTTCTTGGTGTTAAGGGCACTCGTACTGTAATTTTGTGTCCATTGCCTGGACGCAAGGAGAATCGCTACATTTCAATTGAGCATGTTAAGCTACACCAGTTGGCCGATACTGAATAATGTGCCGATGATCACTCCCTGTGAGGATCTTACACTAAGAACTATGTCTTCCACAGAAGTTCCTGTGCCATACGTACTAGACGTGGAAACCACAATTGACATTTTGCCTGTTGTACCTTCACCTCCGAATGCTGTTCAACCCGTCTTTTCATCGCCGCAGGTGGTCGCTGAAGTGCT
Organism: Calotriton arnoldi; assembly: GCA_963921515.1. NCBI lineage: Eukaryota > Metazoa > Chordata > Amphibia > Caudata > Salamandridae > Calotriton > Calotriton arnoldi. The sequence goes on along the minus strand of CAWUFW010011304.1, from coordinate 51,759 downwards.
TGTTCTGGATGCTGTGCCACAATCATCTTTTAACCCCCGACATCTTCCGAGGTATTGTATGCGATCAAGTGGTTATTTACTGGAAAGAGATGTTTTTTCCTACTCATCATCATCGTCTTCTTCAAACTCCACTGAGGAGGATCCCCCCAGTCGTTTTTGTGTTTTCTTCAATTAGTTTCGTACAATCTACTTAGTACCACCATGGACTTACTTTTGGATGGCTCTTACAAACGTTTTTCTTTTTATGTGGATTGGTTTTGTGACAGTTTTCTGTCTTTTGATAAACGGACATTACTTGCCCGAACACTCTGCTGTACATCTGGTGGACGGAGTACTTGCCCCTCACACTTCTTCTCATATTATGAAATGAGATGGAACTCCTGTTAATATTTCAGCATTTCCAGTTGTGGATGGTATCGTTTGGGACAAGGTTCCATATGAAATCTATGGCCTGAGTAAGAACATCAGGATACCATACGTCTTCCGGGTCTCCCTGGGTGACGTCATCACACCTGGAGTACATTCAGATGACTGGGATATTGATGCTGTTCATTCTTTATTTTCCGATCTTAAATATTACACTGCTTTTGAGACTTAAGATCTGTATTTGAATTCTGCTAATTACGCAGAATTATTTTGTTATAAGCATTATGGCCATCATTTTTTACATAAATCTAACACGTTTAGAGACACTGTCAATTGCACACAATGGGAGCATTGCCCGGCTCCATTTCAAGGCAGTTCCCAGACTCAAAAGAACAAGTTCATTTACTTTACAGGCTACAATCTCTCAGACCAAAGGTCCTATTATTATAAGTTAAATGCGCGGTCCAACTCTAAATTTATGCTGTCGCAGACCAAATTGATTTACTCTGCGAAATTCATAGACGATTTGGCAGTACATGGCTATGATTTTTGGAATAACCAGATTGAATTAAAATCGATCTGGGGAACCCGTGATTGGAATGTGAAGGGAGCTGAGTCCTTACAATGTGCATGTTTGATACCATCTCAGTTGCTGTTCCTTAATGAAACGATTCAACAAACAACATGCTTTGGACTGGCAACAGTAAAAAATCTAAATTCCCCTTCAATTCCTTCATTGGCTGATTATGACACTTGGCAACGATATACCAATCATTCCCTGGAACTTTTAAATTTCATGGTACAAAATGGTTCCCTTAACACGTCCACTCTGGACACATCTGGTTGGTTAATATGGCCTTTACAGACTGATAATTGTCGAAAACGATTTTTGAACATTACTAGTGGGTTGACACTTAGTAGGCCTGACCCTAGCTTCCCGCACTCACATTCTGTGACTACATATTCGGTGGGCAAATTGTGTCATCAATGGTTACAACATTCAACACTGTCAGCTGTTAAACAACATCTTGTTTTGCTGTCTAGTGATGTCGATTTGTCTAGATTTTTGTTGGGCCCCAAAGCCCGCCGAACTAAACGTTTTATATATAAAGCTTACAATGAATTTTGGAAGCTTTCCCAAATGGAGGCTGCTTTCTGCTTGGGCCAAATTGATCAAGATAATTTGTGTAAGGTGCTTGATGTAGTGGATAATAGTATTAATACGTTATCTTCACGCATTTACACTTTGGATAACATTGTTTTGTCTGTAATTGATATTGTTCAATCTGATGTTTCTATATTGTATCATGGTCAAAATCAGCTGCGATCAGTAATGCAGTTCGGTTGGACTTTGTAAACATTGAAAAGTTCCCTGGGATTATTTAATTACAACTGCCCTGTTTTTGACATTTAACCTGACTGATAAACAAAAGCTAATGGCCATGAAAGACTCCACATACACTATGTTACACATAGAGAGGTTAGAACAGTTACCATTTTCTATCGCAGAAACTGACTCCACTGTCTGGCTCATTCATGGGGTTATTACATTACCTATATCTCTCTTTCAATTCACTGCATGTATGAAACATTACCCAATCAGTAGATTTGAACCCCTCGGTAGTAACTATTTACACAAGGTTTGGTCTTTGTCTTTTACTTTCCGCTGTTTACGTGAGGATAAAGAAGTATTTTTGACCGGGGAGGACTGCGATTCCTCGGTTGGACATGCTTTAGTATGCAACGCAGTCAAATTGCTCGGGGCCTGTAACTGGGAAGAGGTGTGGCGCCATGGCCAGGGCGACTGACGCTGGAATCTGGGGCTCACGGTTCGATCCCCAGCACCAGCGGCAGGTCAGCCCAGCACCATGTGACTCTGGGCAATAGCTTGCTTAATCTTCCCGACGGCCCCCAGCGCCGGGATGCCTTCGGGTAGCTGTTCGCGCTTTACAAATACTGGATTTACGTTTCCGCCCCTAATTTAGCATGCTTTCTAAAAGGAAAGCCAGTACCTTCTATAACTCCCACACTTACTTTGTTGTCTAATGGAAGTTATCTTATACTGAATAACCACCAATGCTGTGGCTTACGGGCAGGCATACCATACATTGTGACGTTCTCTGAACGCGTACCTTGATGTAGCAATGTCCTTTTTCCGCCCCCACATGGTATTGCAGATAGTTCACTGTGCCCTTCCATTCCCACTTTGAAAACAAACTTCAATAAATTGAGCAGGCTCAAAGCACTATTATTCCAACAGGAAGTGGCTCTCACTTCAGCTCGGGAGACCTTCGAATTACAGGTGGCTAGGACTTCAAGCGAAATCAAGTCACTGCTGAATACAAACCTCCCACTCCATTTCGGGGAACTGATACACCAAATATTTGACGCTTCTGAAACGGAAGGCCTTGCACAATTTTTTAAGTTAGTGGGCGTGGGCCTTGTTTCCTCTTTTCAAGCAATATTTGGTGTAATACTGGCTTTTATTCATTCTATTTTTTCCAGCGCATTTGGAGGCTTGCCGTTGATCCTCATGCTCGCTGGTGCGGCCCTGGTCCTTATTTTACTACTTCGTAATGGATGCCTATTATGTAGTACTCGATCATCCGGTCCAGCTGGAACTGTACCGTAGTCGGATGCAAGAACTCTTTGGGTGCTTGCCACTGGCTGTTATAAGTGCTGCTTATGAGGTCACCTACCGGTATGTTTATTTCACTTGCGTCCAGCTGGTGTTCTGGTGCCGCGCATGCTCCTTTACGTGGACTATGGATTTATGCCTCTCCAACGCAGTACGGCCTGAACCGGATTATGACCTGCTGATGTGTCCCTTACTGGCTCATGACCAAACGTGTGCTAATGGGGACCGCATGCAGCTGGCTGCAGTAAATGGAGTGTTGGCATGCTGGAACACTTGTGATGGTGCACTGCGCCTTTTACATCAAAGTTTTATTGAATATGACGCAAGTTGTCCGATTGCACTTTTCGATTCCATGGATTATGATGAGCACGTCTGCTCCTTCGAATTACTGAACTGGATGTCGTCCCATTTTGCCTTTGACAATGGGGACTGTCTTCTGGAGCACCTTGCCTTCCAAGGATCTACCACTTTGCGACAATTCGCTGGCGAACCTTAAGGGTTTGCTCCCCTTAAACGACGTAAATTATTATTTTTTTCCCACTTTTTCTTTTTTTCTTTCCGAAAGGAAATCTGATTTGGTTAGTTTTTTTAATCAGAAATTTTTTACTTTGACTCAAACTTTCCCCTATAATACTTCATTACCAATGAACTGGTGGTTCACAGTGCTTTGACTCTGAACTTTGGTTTCGTTATTTGCTATTACCTGGCCAGTGTCATATGGTTACAGGGGCCCTGTTGCCATCTTTAGGTTAGCATGAGCCCGGGAGCCATGATGCTGCTTTTGCGCATGTTAGTAGATGCTTACTCTTATGCAAGACTGTTTTCGCTGTTCACATGAGAACTGCTTACCGCGTTCGTTCTCTGCTTATTCCTGGAGTTTAGTCTGAACATTGTAAGCAAGGTCGATCAACAATGCCCCTTGTTATTCTGTCTGGTCAGGCCCTAGCACATAGACGAAACATACTCTGAAGCTGCTGTTTGTGGAACACGCACCTCTTTGATATTATGGGAATGCATGTTACACACAGACACACTTGGAGAGCGAGCTTTCCAGAGAGAGGAGCAACACGAAGCTGTGATGTAGAAATACGATCTATATCCTGGAGGTATGGGGGCTGCTGATAAAACCCAGAGATCTTCTATAATATAATCAAAATATTTCCATCCATGGGGAGGGAGGATAGGTGTTATAATCCTGTCTCCAATATCTTTATAAAATGACTTCTCCTTTTATAATGTATGGACTTGCTGCAATGCTGACGATATTTGTATTATGCATTATTACTTTAGTAGTGGCTCGTATACTGCATTTTAGATCACGTTAGTTGAAATAAATATTTTAAACTAACACAGTGACTCTGTCAAAATCTTGTTGTGGACAGGTACGAGAGTGTGAGCAAAAGGGAAAGTCTTGTTACCACGATTCCTGAGAGATAAGGGGAGTGTTGTGTTCTGGGTTGTCTAATCACTTGTTTCACAATTTGTGTGTAGGAGAGCAAGTGGGACACTATAGCTAGCCGGACTTGGGCTCGTGGGTACTAAGGCTGTAGGAAGGCATAGCCCCTATATACCGAGGTCCCACATTCCTGTGCATAGTTCTGTGTATGTGCAGAATCCCTATGACAAGAGTAAGTATTAGGCCTCTGACATCACCAAATCAGAACTCTTCTGGAACAGGAGACATTCTACCAGGAAGAAGGACTGCTGTGCTGCCAGGAGGGACTGCCACTTTGATAAACTGCTTTGCTGTGTTTACCTGCTCCTTCATTCCTGAGAGCGAGAAGGAATGGACCTGCATCTCTACATTCGAGAACCAGAGTATCTCTACCGGCTTTTTGGCTTGCCTCCTGCTTCTTACGTTTCCGGGATATCAGAGACCTCACCCTGCAACCTGCAACCAACACATGGACTCTGTCTGCTGTGAGTCCTTATCATGTGTTTCCTATATGACCATTGGCGTTTTCCTTATGTTAGCCTAATTCTGCATGCTGTAGGCCGCTTTTGCTTTGCACACGTTACCAAACATCATGCTTGTTTTTGTGCCACATTGCATGTTCACACATAGTCAACACATATCTTTGTATTTTGTTCTTTTCCTGGGATTTAGTTACAACATCCTAGGCAAGGTCAAACAACGTTGCTCCTTGTTATTCTCTGTGGTCAGACAGTAGTACCTAGACATAATAAAGAAAGTCACAGCTGCTGTTTTTGTACACACATATTTTGTCATATAACCTGGGACGTGTCGTTCTAAAAACACAGAGCGGAGACTTGCAGACAGAACAAAGCTCCTGAGACGACAGGGTTGCATAAGCTGGGATGTAGAGTAACTCTCTATGTATGCTAAGGTATGGGGTCCGCTACTAAGCCCAGAGATCTATAATCTATATTTACTTAGCTTTTGTAGTGAGGGTGGGTTTAGGCAAATCTGACAGATAATATGACAGGGCTTTTTATTTTATATGGTCTGCTAATCATGCTAATGACATTACAGACCTGTATCTGTTTTCTAGTTGTGGATTTGTGAAAATCCACACTTCCACGATGTTGTGCCAATCGGAATTGGTGCATCTCCCTCGATGCCAACTCATTACCTTTGCTGCACGGACTGCGATCCTCACATCGCCTCGATGCTTTGCAGCATCTCCGACGTTGCACAGCTCGGCGCCGACATATCGATTTCAACCCAGTGGCGCGACTTCGACACATCGCTTTGGTGCTTCTTGCATCTTGACCTTTGACACACCTTCGGCACTGCGCTTCTCGGAAGCGATGCATTGCTTTCCTCAGAAGGATAGACGATGACACATCGCCTCCTGTGCTCCCCGCTTTGTTCTGGGCGTGGACACATCCAAGGTACTGTTTCAGCAGGCCAAGGCTGGTCCCTGTAACCGACTGGCACTCCATTTTAGTCAGTCTGAGCTTTTGGATTTGGCCAGGTCAAGCACGACCAGATAACCCCAGGCGTCGCTATTTGTTTCTAAGCACTACAAAACAGTTTATACTTTAAAAATGTATATCTTGACTTTTGATTATTGGATTTTTGCCGTTTTGGTCTTGTTTCACTCATAAAAATATTCTTAATTTTTCTAAACTGGTATGGTGTCCTTTTGTGGTGTTTTCACTGTGGTACTGTTTGTTGAGTGCACAAATACTTTAGACATTGCCTCTTAAGTTAAGCCTGGCTGCTCTGTGCTAAAAAGCAGGTCCTCGCGCCAGCTTCACTGTGAAAGTCTCCTGTCCAGCTTTCCCATAGTCCACTACCCTCTGCTGCCTTCTGTTTTTTGCTTCTGTTGCTTCACTTTCTGCTAATTTCTTTGATTTGTTCCTGCTCTTTTTCTGTTAGTTTTTCTGCTCCTTTTTCTCTCTTCTGCCTGTTTACTGCTCCTTTTTCTCTCTTCTGCTTGCCCTTTGCCCCTAGTTGGCCTTTCTTTTCTTGGTCTTCCATATTCCTGCTTTTTCCCTCCTCCGGCCATTTCTCGTCTCCCGCCACCCAGTATTCTCCGCCCCCCAGAACTTACTTAATGGATGCTGCACTGCGGCGATGCCCCTGGCATGCAGAAAGCACGCCAAACGCAAGCCATCCACCGCTACACCGCCAAGGAGCTCCTGGCCATGGACCCAGGTCACCAGAACAGCAGCTACTACACTTCCTCCCCGCGATTAACCAAAGGACCCTTTACCTGCTGCTTCTCATGCAACACAATACTGCCAGCCCGCACTGGATACCGTGACGACCCTGCCCGGAAGACCACAAACAGCCAAGAACCACTCCACTGCATCCTGCTCAACCATTCGATGCACCATCATCGACGACCCTACGCCCCTCATGGAACACCTCAACTTCCAACTATAGACTGACGCTAAGACCATGATAAGGGGCAACCTCGCTTACAGACCCCCAGGACCCCAATCTGCTTTCTGTGACGCCATCTACAACCAGCAATCAACTACCACCACTAAGTCCTACTTGGCGATCTCAATTTCCATGTCGACTACCCCAACAACGCCAACTCCATCACCTTCCTGGAGAACCTGAACAACATTGGCCTCACCCAACTGGTCGGCGAACCAACGCACAAATTCGGCCACAGACTCGACCGACCATGCCATCGTTCATTTCACCATCTCTGACGCTCAGCACACCATCAACAAGCACCACAGCTCCTCCCATTGCAGCTGGGGAAAGGTAACCAAGACTCAGTAGACACAGGCCCTCAGCACCACCCAACCTGAAGCTGCAGCAGACTTTGACCAGGCCGTCCAGAACTTCTCTGTCTGGATCACCAAATGCGCCGACAGAGTTGCCCCGCTGAAACCAGCAAAAGCCAACAAAACCCCAAAACAAGCCCGCTGGTATAACCCAGGGCTCAAAACCAACAAGTGCAACTGCTGCCGACTCGAGAAGAGATGGTGCATCTCTAAAAAGCCCTCTGACCGAGCAGCTCACAAAGCAGCCCTCAGCAACTACCACTTGCAAATCAAGGAAGTCAAGAAAGCGGCCAGGACTGGATGCACCAACACTGCTGCCAACCACACGAAGGAACTCTTCAAAATAGTCAAGGAATTTTCCAACGAGACAGCCACAGATAACACTATCCACCCCTCCCAAGAACTCTCCTACATCCTCTTGGAATACTTCCACAGCACAAATGCCACCATCTACAACAATTGCGACCCCTAACCCAGCACCCTCAAACTCAACAACCTCAACTAACCAGCAAACACCAGCCAAACGATCACCACCTGGTCTCCACTCACTACTCAGACCACCACAGCCATCATGTTTTCAATCGACTCCAGGGCGCCCACCGACCCCTGCCCCCACAATCTTTTCAACCTCAGAATTAACCCAATCAGCACAGAACTTACCAGCATCCTCAACATTCCTTCATCTCCACAGCAACCTACCCGGACAGATGGAAACATGCAGATGTCTGACCCTCCTAAAGAATCCCGCCGCTCACCCCAGCGATCTCAAAAATGATCGACCAATCTCTTTGCTCCCCTACCCTGCCGAAGTACTTGAGAAAGCGATCAACCAACAGCTCACCAAATACCTGGAACAAAACCACCTACTTGACTCCTCACAATCAGGATGCTGTGCCAACCACAGCACTGAGACCGCGCTGATTGCTGTCACAGACGACATCAGAACTCTCCCTGACCATGGAGAAACGATGGTCCTGACCCTCCATGACCTCTCTGATGTGTTCTACACTGTCTCCCACCACACCCTTATCGACAGACTCTACAACATCGGCATACAGCAAAACGCCCTCAAGTGGATCGCCTCTTTCTTTACTAGATGCACACAGAGAATCCAACTACCTTCCTTCACCTCCTCACCCAAGGATATATGTGGTGTACCCCAAGCAGCATCTCTCGGCCCCAACCTGTTCAACACCTACAGGACACCCCCTCGTAGACGTTCTCAGATCCCACAGCCTCAACATAATCTCCTATGCAGACAACACTCAACTATTCCTGTCGCTAACTGAGAACCCCCCCAACGTCAAAACCAATTTCTGCAACACCATGACCAGCTTAGCCAACTGGATGAGAGACAACTGCCTCAAATTCAACTCCAACAAGACAGAAGTACTGATCTTCAGGAAGAACACTTCTGTCTGGGAACACAGCTGGTGGCCAGCAGAACTGCGACCAACACCCACACCAACAGACCATGAATGCAACCTTGGCATCATCCTCGACAGTCAACTGACCATGAAACAACAAATCAAAGCAGTCGCCTCCTCCTGCTTCCACAACCTTCGCAAGCTCCGCAGAATCTTCAGCTGGATCCCAGTCAACACCAGAAAGACCGTCACTCAGGTCCTCATCACCAGCCGCCTCAACTACGGCAATGCTCTCTATGCCGGCATCTCCACCCAGCTCCTCAGAAGACTCCAGACCATACAGAACGCTGCGTCCAGACTCATCCTGTAACTCGCTAAACGGGCTATCCATCCAGAAGAGAAGCCAGTTCAAGATCCTCATGCACGCCTACAAAGCTCTACATGATCAAGGACCATTCTACATCAACCATTGACTAAACTTCCATCTGCCCGCAAGACAACTGCGCTACTCCTCACTCGACCATGCATACACCCCCCGCATCCGTCGCAGCCGCAGCGGGGGTCGCTCCACCTCTTAGATTGCCCTCAAGACCTGAAACGACCTGCCCCTCCACCTCTGAAGAGCAACTTCCCTGGCAGACTTCAGAAAGAAGCTTAAGACCTGGCTTTTCGACTGAGACATGGCACTCTCTGTGCCCAGATACCCCTAGGGGTGACAGTGCTGGGCTATCCAAAGGCTGACTGATTGATTGATGGATTGATTAATTTAAAGTGTGTTTCTGACTTACCCTGACTAGGATTGTCCTGCATGGACAGGGTGCATACCTCTGCCAACAAGAAACCCAATTCCTAACATAGATGTTGTTTTTTGTAGTTTTATTTTCATGCAACATATATGACTAGTATTTAGTACATATTCAGAACTGAGTCCAATGAGTCAGTGTCTGGTAAATTCAGATTTGGGTGGGTGTTCATGGGGACAATTGAGAGCCCTGAGACTGAAGGAAGTACGGGTTTCTCACAGTGCCTCCCAGTGGTTCATTAAAGAGTTTAGACCAAATGCACATGCAATCCTTGGCCTCTCTGCAGATTGCACAGATCGATGATCACATATATTTCAATAGCAAGTAAAAGTAGCGCTTCACATGTGTGACAGGATGCTGGGTCATGACCAGTTTTGCGTGCCTATCGGGGTGTAGTGAGGGTAGGGCTGTGGGGCCCCTTTAATCCCCACATCTTTCTGAGATCCTCCATTTGCATACCTCACGTCACCTCTTTCCTCTTCAATACCAGTTTCCACTCTCTCCTTATTTACATGCTTCCTTTGTTCGGTGCAGGAAATGAGGGGGGTATGGCAGCTATTATTGAGCAAGCTCTGAGATCGGGGTCAGCATCAGTGAAATACACTGAATTTGTCCCGGTGTAATTTGCTGACACCAGGACACATTCAGTCAGTTGTGGCAGGCATGGCTCACGGGTGGGGGGGCAGGCACAGGGTTGTGCGGGGAAGGGAGGGACGGGCGAGTAGTCGCAAGGGAAAGGGGGTTGCGCGGGGAGGGCGGGTTAAATAATAAAAAATAATAATAAAACTTACCTTTCTCTGGTCCCGCATCTTCACTAAGGGTGGGCGTAGTTGGCGGAGTACCACTACACAGAATTCTGCGGAATTGATCAAAATCTTCGTGAATTCCGCTACGCAACTCCGTCTCACCACAATTATGAAAACAGAATCCTCACATAGCCTTGATAAAACGACAAGTAACATTATTATATGCTAAAATGCATATAATCATCTCACAAAAGTAAAAGGGAAAATACAGCAAGCAGTGAGAGAGGTGATGATTTTGATGTCCTCACTAACCTAGGGAGAGAACCAAGCAGATGCCTTGAACACAAAGAACACATCCTGCTGAACGATTGGTGGGGGTCCCATCCTCCTAGGACCACCCAAAGCACAGTTAGGGGCAAAAAATACAATCCCAACCAAAGGCCTTGCAAAGCATTATGGGACAATATTCTAGGGTGCAGTGAATATTATAGTATCCAATATCAAAACATTCCTCAAGGGGCAGGCTCTCGGGCTCAGATGAGAGCTAATACTATAATATTCAGTAAACTCTAAAATCTCGCCCCATAATGCTTTGCTGGGCCTTTGGTTGGCATTGTATTTTTTTGCCCATAACTTTGCTTGGGGTGGTCCTAGGAGGATGGGACCACCACAATCATTGAGCATGATATGCTCTTTGTGTTCAAGGCACCTGCTTGGTCCTCCCCATAGGTTAGGGGGGACCCCAAAATCATCACCTCTCTCATTGACTGATATTTTTCAAAGCTCACTTTTGTGAATTGGTTACATGCTTTGTAGCATGTAAAGGTAACATTGTTTTATCAAAGGAATGTGGTTGCAATAGCCTATTCCAGAGTTTTTGTATGAACTCCGTTGTTGTGTATTAATAAAAGTTTTAAACAGAAATCTCACATACCTTTAGTATAAAAAAAAAAATTATCTTTGCATGCTAAAATACATATAGCCATCTCACAAAAATGAAAATATAGCAAGCAGTGCTTTTAATTAAACAATAAATAATTCTATCTTTACATGCTAAAATGCATATAGTCATCTCATTAAAGTGAAAATGAAAAATAGCAAGCAGTGAGAGACGAGATGATTTTGGGGTCCTTCCTAACCTAGGGAGAGGACCAAGCAGATGCCTTGAACACAAAGAGCACCTCATGCTGAAATGATTCGGTGATGGTCCCATCCTCCTAGGACCACCCCAAGCACAGGTATGGGCAAAAATACAATCCCAAGCAAAGGCCCTGCAAAGCATTATGGGACGATTTCTAGAGTGCAGAGAATATTATAGTATCCAATATCAAAACACTCCTCAAGGGGCAGGCTCTCCGGCTCAGCTGAGAGCTAATACTATAATATTCACTAAACTCTAGAATCTTGCCCCATAATGCTTTGCTGGGCCTTTGGTTGGCATTGTATTTTTGCCCATAACTTTGCTTGGGGTGGTCCTAGGAGGATGGGACCACCACCGAATCATTCAGCATGATATGCTCTTTGTGTTCAATACATCTGCTTGCCCTCCCCCTAGGCAAGTGGTGACCCCAAAATCATCACCTCTCTCATTGCCTGATATTTTTCAAAGTTCACTTTTGTGAATTGGTTATATGTTTTTTTTTTTGCTTTTGCATGTAAAGGTAAAAGTTTATTTACCAAATGGTTGTGGGTACAGTAGGTAACTCTATTGCGTAGCGGAGTGGGAATTCTTGCATGAATTTTGTGTTTTCAATGAAATGCGTAAAAACTCAATCTCCGCAACTTCTGCTAGCGGAGCGAAGTTCATTGCCCTGGGTTAATCTTCACCGCTCGGTCTGCTCCTGCTTTCCTGCCTCTGCAGGAACAGGAAGCTGGCAGCCTGCCTCTCCTCCCCTAAGCCAATCACAATGCTGCAATGGCAGCGTTGTGATTGGTTGGGACGCCGACCACACAGGCGTCTATCGGGAGCCCATTTTCTCCATGTGAGATGCATGCAGCCTACATGGAGAAAAGGGAGAGTGCGCATGACTGGTTTGGTCAGTCGCAGAGGGCCGACCAAACAGTCAGGGCCCGCAGCAATGGGCTAGCCACTCCTGCCCTGCTCTCAAGCACACCCGCCCACCCGCCGGCCCCAAACCAAACATCTCTGCTTTCTCGCAGTGCGAGAAGCAGAAACATAAAATGGTATTTATAATACCATTTTATGTTTCTGCTTCTCACACTGCGAGAAAGCAGTGGGGTGACGCTCCTCCGCCCACATGGAGGAGCCGCCCTTGCATTCAGTAGCAGCTGCACATTGTCTGCTTTACTTTGAGAGCAGCAACCTGTGGGGGGTTTTTTATTCTCACTTCCATCTGGGCCCAAAACAATGGTCTCACTTAATGGGCCATCAGCCCGCCTTTTGTTGGAGTCCTGTCCAGACACACTACTATCTGGAGTCTAACAGCTAAATATTTATGCAATGGAGGCAAACAGGCACTCGGCTTGTTATCACTTCATAGGTGCTTAAGCAACACTATGATTTGGAGGGAGGTGTTTGACTTTGTTCATCCCCTGTATTTAGGAGGTATGCACTGTACTGTAAGAATGTCAAATGGATGGAAGTAATTACACTAATGATAGAAATACCACTTACAAATGTATTTCTTTATTCAATTTATTTTATAGTGCTATTCATCCTAATGCAGAGTGTCAGAGCGCTTTATATCACACAAACATATTTTACAGAGACAATGGATCATACAAGTGTATAGATCAATGTACCAGGGATTTTTACATAATGCAATGCGCAGTGTTATATGTTAAGAGCAGTGCTTCATTTTTAAAAGAATGAGTGCCGGTGCCCAATGCTCTGCTCCTGAGGTGCTGTTGAAAATCTGCACCCCAAATACAGAGGCTGCGTACTCTGGAATTCACCTCAGGCCTCTTTAATCCACTACCAGACATTGCTGCCCCTTTATTTCGGTCCTGCCAGCCCCTGCTTTCTCCTTTTGTGACAGATTTTCCATCTTTCTCTTTGTCCTTCTTTCCAGTTTGTGTGTTTTTATCTCTATAGCTCGCGATCAATACCTGATGAGGAAAAATAAGTGAAGGTCCCCAAAACTGTGTGCAGGTGGACAACACCCGCAAAAGGAAGAATTGATGGACAGAATGCAGAACAATGTCATACATTCACCCCAGTACAGAGATCTGGGCCTAAATCCATCGTTTTTTTGCTCCCCATGACATTCCAGTTTGAACCCAGCCATATACAAATCAGTCTTGACCCTGCGCCCAATGGGAACAGTCCACCATGAACTGCCAGGCCAGGTCCTCCCTGGACTGGAAACAAGCATCCTAGGACTGGTTTTGGGGTTTCACCCCTATCAGCCAGGATAGCTTGACTCCAACGGCATGGAGAGCACGGGACCCACATCTGGGCATACCCGTCCCACTCGGGGTGACAAATGCAAAACAAGCAATTGATGGACAGAATGCAGAACAATGTCATACATTCACCCCAGTACAGAGATCTGGGCCTAAATCCATTGTTTTTTTGCTCACCATGCCATTCCAGTTTGGACCCAGATATATGCAAATCAGTCTTGACCCTGCGCCCAATGGGAACAGTCCAGCCCGAACCGCCAGGCCAGGTCCTCCCTGGACTGGAAACAAGCATCCTAGGACCGGTTTCGGGCTTTCAGCCCTCATCAGCCAGGGTAGCTTGACTCCAGTGGAATGGAGAGCACGGGACCCACATCTGGGCATACCCGTCCCACTCGGGGTGACAAATGCAAAAAGAACAATTGATGGACAGAATGCAGAACAATGTCATACATTCACCCCAGTACAGAGATCTGGGCCTAAATCCATTGTTTATTTGCTCCCCATGCCATTCCAGTTTGAACCCAGCCATATGCAAATCAGTCTTGACCCTGCGTCCAATGGGAACAGTCTAGGCTGAACTGCCAGGCCAGGTCCTCCCTGGACTGGAAACACGCATCCTAGGACAGGTTTCGGGGTTTCAGCCCTCATCAGCCAGGATAGCTTGACTCCAGCGGCATGGAGAGCACGGGACCCACGTCTGGGCATACCCGTCCCACTCGGGGTGACAAATGCAAAACGAGCAATTGATGGACAGAATGCAGAACAATGTCATACATTCACCCAAGTACAGAGATCTGGGCCTAAATCCATTGTTTTTTTGCTCCCCATGCCATTCTAGTTTGAACCCAGCCATATACAAATCAGTCTTGACCCTGCGCCCAATGGGAACAGTCCAGCGTGAACTGCCAGACCAGGTCCTCCCTGGACTGGCAACAAACAACCACTGGTTCAAATTAAGGACTGGTTATGAGTTTTTGGCATGGAGGAACACAAAGTGGGGATTTAAAACATGATGCAGTGGCTGACTCTGCTAACTAGACTTTATTGTTACCCAAAGGAACCGTTTTTAGCATCCTTGGAGTAACGAAAGCTTGAGGAAACAAATAAAAGGTCTAACATTATCTCCTTGATGCCAGTTCATGACTCACTGTGCTACATGATAAGGATTTTAAATTATTAACTACAAGTAACTAAGGAATCCCTGTGACGAACAAAGTAACGCACTGAGCGATCTGCACACATTACAAACCTGGAATCTGTATGTTATACGTAGGGTTGTCACCCGGTTAGATTTTTTACCAGCAGAACAATAAGCAAAACCGTAAAAAGAAAATATTTTCAACTCATCAGTACATAGTTTTAATAGTACATATAACAAGAAAGTACTTTAAAATATGTTCTAGGGCGGCTTTAATCATGCCAGACTGATAACTGGAACAAAGAGAGAAAAGCCATGTTGAAAATGAACATGGCTTTTGTGGGGCATTTTATGTAAAGTTATAATTAAGTATCATGGCCAGGCCTTCACAGAATCTTGAAACATAAAAATAGGGCCAGAATCTTTCCCCCTAGGAAGGTGGTAAACCTACAAGTGGTGCTTTGCAGCAGCCACATTGACCCTCTGCACTACTTTATAACAAGGCAAAACTGTGACCAGACAAAACAGAGCTCTCCAGCATGTAAATGAATCACCAGTTTTCTTACTACTGTTTATATTCCTTGACAATTACTAAACTCGCAGGCTCAGCACAGCAGCAGGCTGGTGGTTGAGCTCACCAGTAACCGGATGAGCTTGACTCTGAACTCAAGGCAAGCTCATACCGTGAGGCAGTCAATACAAAATTGTAAACAGACCCCCCTCAATCCCCCTACCAATGTCCCAGACAACATTGGTTGAGTCACCAAGGGGAAGGCCAAAAAAATGAACCAGGACTGTCATAGGTAGTGCTTTCGCACTATGAATAAGTGACGCCCCTACTATAAGTGATTTGCAAAAAGGAGACTGAGGCAATGTAATATGATATCACACTTATCACTATAGTAGGTTATAGTTATGATATGAAAACAGTGGTGCACGAATCTGGAAGACCAATCACGGTCAAAAGATCTTATGTGATCAGAAAGGATAGACTCATACACCAGGTTTTTTGGAGAATAAATACAATTTACTCCCAGTTCCTAGACATTGATCTCTTCCGACATAGGGAAGATCCACACGACTACTGCAACACTCAAAATAAAAATCGACCCTAAGCCATGAAGAAGTCCCTGTTTGGGACAAAACGTGTTGGCTAAGACAGAATAAAAGAAGAAGGTTTTATTAAAAAGAGAACATCACCAACAAAGAAACCCTTTTTTTTTTTTAAAGTGAGATGGAGTCTGTGCATTATGCGATTTTGTTGTGATTTGACCCTGGAAACTTTGTTTAAGTGACTTATATACTTTCAGAAATTGTGACCATTAGTGGGTGCTGAGTTATTGGTTTTGTCCATGCTATAAGTGCCTGGGCTAAGCAGAGCCTGCATTCATTTTGCCAATTGTCTGTAGGTGCCGCCGATGTAATCATTTGTGTGGACAAAGGAGCAAATATTGCCCAATATTGTCCAGCCCAGCTGGGTTGTTTTTCCCACACAAATGGGAAAAAACTCCCCCATTTGTGTGGGAAATTGCCCAATCTGGCAACACTGGCACTGAGGCTGCAGAGAAGCTACGAGGAGCACGGAGGCAGCAGGAAGTTTAGATGAGCACGGAGACTGCAGGGGTCATTTGAGCACTGAGACTGCAGGGGACTCAGAGGAGCACTTAGGCTGCAGGGGGTCATAGGAGCACTGAGACTGCTGGGAGTTTAGATGAGCAATAAGGCTGCAGGGAGTCAGAGGAGCACTGAGGTGGCAGGGAGCTCTGAGGAGCACTGAGACTACAGGGGGCTTAGAGGAGCACTCAACCTGCAGGTGGCTCAGGGGAGCACTGCGGCTGCAGGGTGCTAAGAGAAGCAGTCAGGCTGCAGGGAGCTCAGGCGTGGCTAACCACCAGCTAAGAGGGCTGCACACAGAGTAGGCTCTGCAGCCACCAGTGATTAATCCCCCGACATCCATCCACAATCCGAACAGTACTCACTAATCGTACACTTAGATGGTGTGTCGGTGACCCTGGCTGACTGGTGCAAGAATCATGACTGAAAACGATGCCGGGAGTGCAGAAAACGAGCTGGGTGCCGCTCGCCTCACGGGCTGACAAACATGGCGGAGAGCGGGCTGAGGCCTGAGATGGGTGAAGTGGGCCTTGAAAATGCCTAAATGCTGGTTGGTCCCCCTCTTCCCTGCCAACTGCTGCCTAGGTGGGGGTGTGGAGTGAGGGGGAGCAGTGTGGCCATGGATACAGGTGGGTGCTGCAGTGGTGGCAGAGGGGCTTGAGCCGGACCCGTGTGCTCCCGTGAAGCATTGCACCAAACAATAAACAGCGGATAGTGGGACTTCTTGGTCGGTGGATTGTGTAGGGTAATGGAGCTCCTGGGAAATACGCAGTGAGTATATACTAGTGTAAAATTATGATTGCGGTGCATAAGGGTGAGGAGAGCCACCCTCCTCCTCAATGTGTGGATACCCACTGATAAACTAAAACAACAATCCCTTGCACACGCTGACAGTCTATATTATGTATCATTGACAATAATAAAAAACACTCTTGTTCCTCAGTTGAAACAGTCACTTCAGTTTAATCATGAGATCCTTAGCCAACATGTGTTTTGTCGCGCTTAATTGTTGTGTGCAGCAACTTCTTCAGGGCTAAGAAACAAACAAGTGTATAGAAGTTGGGAGTAAAAGATATCCATCACTAACATCAGATGTCCGTTACCCTTTGTGACAGTATGTTTATCGCAAAGAGCGGCTCAAGTATAGTCCTCAAGCCTAAACCCATGCTGTTTTACTCAAACATATCACCCTTGCTGTCTATAGACAGACTTGTGCAGTTAAAAGATGATCGCTATTCTAAACAAAAATTGTCAGCAAATGAAGATAAGCCTGTTTCTGGTGACAAATTTAGTGGCATCCACTCTCCGAACATTTATCAGTGACTCTTCTAAAGTGATTTAAGAAAAACGGCACCCCCTCAATGTTGCCTCAGATCAAGAGAAAGTATATTTATAATCTATGAAGTACCTCTAATCTCTTTGTATGGATCCTATATGGAGAAAAGGTACAAGGAAAGAAAATAACGTGGTATTAAAATACCGAATCCACTAGGACTGGTGATTAGTGATAATTGTGGAAAGATATTGTAGGGAAACCAACCTCAGTTCCGGTTGTATTTCCGATCCGGAATGGGTTCTAGTGCTCCAGTGATATTTGCACAGTAAAGGGCAACAGTGTTTACTGTGTCCAAGATTTAGTGTATTCCAGAAGGCCCAGATACAATTGTGAGTACACCCCACTTAAGTAAGGGCATGTTATGGTCCCATTCGTAACTGACAATGGTAAGTTCCACGTACCTTAAGTGTGGATCTTGTGTGTATAAGTCATAAATCCATCATGAAGAACGACAACGTGGTATGGTAAAACCACTCTTTGGGGGCTATGTGAGTCCCTCTTGCCAGCAATCAAGTCTTTGTTGGCGTAAACGCAAACCCTAAACACAATAAAGGGAAGATGGGGATTTTGTTACAATCACTATATCTGTCCTCCCCATGTAATACTATTAAGGATCGTACCCCACATTAAGGGTGCGCATCTCAGAAGTGTAAAGTATTCCACCGCTGAGTGCTACCAGGTATCCTAACATGGGCGCTTACCTCTGTTCAGTAGCAGGGCTGCCTCCGTCGTGTCCATAGAAGAGTTTGGCCCGCTGAGGTTCCCGCCTAAATACTGGAGAGACCGCAGACATAGTCATAGGACTACACCTGCTTACTCTAAGAAATCCAAGAAATGGCGTCGGCCATCTTGAAATGGAGTAAAGTTAATGTTTGAAAATACTGCTGCCTCCAAAAAGCTAAGTGGATGGTGCAGTCCTGATCCCAAAGTGTATCAAGGATCATATACCAATGTACTGGGGTATCTGCATGGTCACAAATATATTGTGAGGGGCCATTCTGTCTAACGTCCAATTTATAAATAATGAAACAGATGCATAATAGTATGAAGAAAACTGTCGGCCATCTTGGAGCAGTGAAGCTCCACAATCTAAGTTAAATCCAATGTAGTATTGAGTGAATGAGTAATAAAAAGTTATTTTGAGGTCAAAACCATTGCTAAACTATGGCAACATTGAAGCAGAGTCAAGGGAATGCATTCCACATCTCGTGAAAATGTGTCCAAAATGCTCTAGGACAAGACGTGCAAGCAGGAGTAATCATAGGACGGTGGTGTTAGACACTCACAGAATCCTACAGGCCCAGTTCTGTGAATTATCTTGAGAACGTACTTTTTTGAGACTTGTAATATATAAATCAATGCCTGAATAAAAGCAAAGTGTTGAAACATACATAACATATTCTTATAATACGAAAGTTTGTTAAGGAAGGTCTACACGTGTGATTCGAAAAGCAGGTTGCCAATCAACTGTTGACATTGTTAACAGTAGGGAGATGAGAGTAAAGAAATGTCAGTCAGCATGGAAGAGCCGGATTAGAAGTAAGAATAGGGTTGTAACAAGTATAACATAATTCAATAGTCCATCATTTCTTAGAATGGTCTACACGTGTAAGCCAGAGTGCAGGTTGACAATTTATTACTTCTAGCATTTACAACGGTAAAAGATTGAAAGTGAGTAGAAGAAAGGTCGGTCAGCATAGGAGAGCCAAGTTGGAGACGGGAATATAACGGGGGTGGTGATGCGCCCACATGAGTAGTGTTGTGTGCAGTAGCTTAGACATACTATGTCCTGGTGAACTGATGCACAAGAATGAACTACGAGTGCTAATCCCCCAAAAAGTATTGTCATTCATGGTCTGTATTCAAGCCCATCTCAACACTTCTCAGTCGCATAATCCAAGTTGCTTCCCTCCTCCTCAACATAAGTTCTCTATTGCCACCCATCACGTGTCCGGGTACGGTGTCAAATCCCAAAAAAGAGAAGGATTTATGGCTGTCCTGAGCTGGACAATCCATTATGTGCATTGCCACAGGGTATCTAGTGTCAGCCTGTTTGACCGCCCTGACGTGTTCTACGATGCGGTCCTTCAGAGCCCTAATAGTGCTGCCAATATACTTTCATTGACATTTGCAAACTATTGCGTAAATCACATAGTTGGTCTGACAGTTGATGTTGGTGTTTATCTTGTAAGTGCGGTGATTGGGGCCAGAAAACTCTTTCTTTTTATCTGAGGCCCATCTACACGCGGAGCAGCGTCCACACTTGTAGAAACCCAGACCCTGTGACAATAGCCAATTTCTCTGAGTACCCGCTTTCGGGTAGCTGGGACTCAATAGATTCCTGAGGCTCTTACCCTTGCGAAATGTCACCTCTGGTCTAGAAGAGATAAAAGCCTCCAATGTCTTGTCAGCACACAATAGGTGCCAGTGTTTTCGCATGCTCTTGGCGAGTGTCATATTAAGCACATTGTAATCTGTGACAAGCCGAATAGTTTTAGGATCCCCTCGTTTGCCTCTATCTTGAAGTGTTTGTTGTCTTTCTACTCTTGAAATCCTGCTCAGTGCATTATGTATCATTCTTTGGCTGTAACCCCTGCGTACAAATCTGTCCCTCATATTTTTGAGGCAACCCGCAAAGTCACTGCTGCAATTACATCGAGCTCGCATAAATTCCACGTAGGGGATAGCATTGATCTGGTGTTTGGGATGCGCGCTAGTGGCATGTAACACACTATTGCATGCCGTAGTCTTCCTGAATAGTCTGCTTTCAATTTTATTGTTGGAAACAAAAAGTTCCACATCCAAAAAAGTGAGGGAGGTTTTGCTATGGGTGTAGGTGAACCTAATGTTGGCATCATTGCTGTTGAGATGTGCCACAAATCTGGTCAGTTTATCATTGTTGCCTGTCCAGATAAGTAAGCAATCGTCAATGTACCTGCCCCAGAACAGGATAGAGTGATTCCATCACTGCCCAGAGGTACTTCATAGATTATAAATATACTTTCTCTTGATCTGAGGCAACATTGAGGGAGTGCCGTGTTTCTTAAATCACTTTAGAAGAGTCACTGCAAAATGTTCGGAGATTGGATGTCACTAAATAAGTCACCAGAAACGGGCTTATCTTCATTTGCTGACAATTTTTGTTTGGAATAGCGATCATCTTTTAACTGCACAAGTCTGTCTATAGACAGCAATGGTGATATGTTTTTGTAAAACAGCATGGGTTTCCACAGGTTTGAGGACTATAATTGAGCCGCTCTTTGTGATAAACATACTGTCACAAAGGGTAACGGACATCTGATGTTAGTGATGGATATCTTTTACTCCCAACTTCTATACACTTGTTTGTTTCTTAGCCCTGAAGAAGTCGCTGCGCACAACAATTAAGAGTGACAAAACATGTGTTGGCTAAGGATCTCAAGATTAAACTGAAGTGACTGTTTCAACGGAGGAACAAGAGTGTTTTTTATTATTGTCAATGATATATAATATATACTGTCGGCGTGTGCAAGGGATTGTTGTTTTAATAAACAGCGGATAGGCTTGCTGTGCCCAGACATCCTGCTGCAGGAGCGGGTGTCTCGGGACTGCCAAGGGGTGCCGGCGGTGATTGGAGGTGGCTACCTGGCGACGCTTGGGCCCTCAGCCCTTTGTAGTGCCAATTCCAGAGGGGGGGCTGCAATGTAAAAGAGACTGGACCTGCCTGCCCTCATCTGGGGCCAGAGACCCGGCTGGACCCGCTGATAGAAGATGGGCCTGGGGCCCTACCTGTCCCGTGAGCCCTAGGAGGGCGGGAGCCCTTGAATCTCTGGCAAGCGTCCTCGCATTGGGGGAGCCCTTGAGTGGAGTGTATGCAATAGGGACCCTCTTAACGGTGAACTGAGGAACCTGGGGGGAAGGTACAGACAATCCCCCCTCGGCCCACACTTGCTGGATTGAGGAACCGCTGAGCTGGGCTGGGCCCCCCCCCCCCCACTGGTGTGCAAGTAGAGGAGTGACTTGTTGGCGCTGTCTCGCATCTCTGGAGAAAAGGACTCAGGGTGCCCACTGGGCTATCTGCCTAGCATCGAGGGCTCACCCCCCCTTTGCCTGTGGAAGCACACATGGAGGTGCGAGGCAGGGGTTGAGGGACTCGCGGTCATAAAGACGGAGGCTGTGGTGTGGGGAAACGGGTGAAGATAATGCAGAGGCTCCTTGCTTCTGGGTTCCCTGGACCCTCCTAATGTCGTCGCCCGCACTGGTCTGCAATCCGCCTGCTGAGCCTCCAGTCTGGGGGCCGGCTACTGATCTACACTGCTAGGCCCCTGCTGTGGCCCTGGAGAAAACACCACTCATGTCTGTAGTGCAAGTGACGCTATAGAGATGGCAGCCTCGGCCTGACTCCGACATGCCTTGGAGTACCTGGGGGCATGGTCAGGTATCGGGGCCCTAAACACATGCAAACCAACAACCTGGATAAGTAAGCTATTGTCATGGCTGCATCTGGCAGGGCAGATGGGGGGCAAAGAGCACCAATACTGACCAAGAGACTCACCCTGTGAATGAACCCTCTTTGCAGGAGATAACAGTTGCAATCCAGGAGCTTAGAGGTACGATTGAACATAAACTGAATGCTGTCACAGTGGATGCCAATCTATTACGAGCAGACATTAGGAACATTACAGAGAAAGTTACTGTGGCTGAATCCCAAATAAATGGTCTACACTCAAAAACAAATCGATTGGAGGAGAAAGTCAAAATGCTCACAAAACAGAATGCCCTCATCACTGTTCGACTGGAGGACCAATTAGGGCGAGCCAGATGAAACAACATTTGCGTGGCGGGGGTTGCCGAGGGGGCAGAGGGACCAAGCATTGACATCTTCTTGGGATATCTAATCCTAAAGACACTTCGCCCAAGAGACTGTCCAATTTTTTCTCAATTGAGAGGGTGCACGGAGCTTTGGGCCCCCCCTGCTGTGCCCGGGCACCCCTCCTGAACTATAAATGACAGACTATTCAACTACATCCTCGCAACTCGATTAGCAGACGTGATACCATCTGTGATCCACTCTGATCAATCTGGCTTCATGCTGAAGCGAAGCACTCGCTTGAATCTGAGACGACTATATGGGGTGCTTCACCTGACGGAGGCATATGGGGTAGACGAAGCAGCGGTTCTCTCCCTAGATGCTCAAATGGCCTTCGATAGTGTGGAGTGGAATTATATATTCGCAGTGCTACCCCGGCTGGGATTTGGCCCGAACTTTTGCGCCGGGGTACGTCTACTCTATGAAGCACCACGGGCTAGGGTGCGAGTGAACGGCTGCACCTCCCGCATATTTGAACTACGGAGGGGCACACGGCAGGGTTGTCCACTGTCTCCCATGATCTTCGCCCTGGCCTTGGAGCCCCTGGCGGACTGGGTTCGATGTTAAAGTGGAAGACGGTTGGTAGGAAAAGATATCCCTCTATGCGGACGATATCTTACTTTACGTGACAAGGCCCCGCTCCTCGATCCCGAGAATTCTGCATATCTTTGACCTCTTTGGGAGCTATGCTGGATACCAAATTAACTGAGACAAGTCGTTGATTTTCCCACTCTCCTCAGGCCTCCTGTCTTTACCATCTCAATGTCCAGCCCCATGGCAGCAGACGGGTTCACGTACCTAGGGATCCGTATCATTAGGAATGAGAAACTATTCATGGGCTCGTAATGTTCTCTCCCAGATCAACCGATATCAGGCAGATGTGAGCCACTGGCGCACGCTGCCCCTTTTGTTGATGGGGCGGGCGGTCCTTTTTAAAATGATGACTCTCCCGCGTATGCTCTACATTTTCCAGAACACACAGTTCAAGCTTCCTGAATCCTATTTCTGCAGAAATAACGGGATCCTGAGGTCCCTATTGTGGGATAGGGGCAGCCCGAATTTCCCTGGCAAAGCTGCAGCGGGGTGTCTACGACGGGGGCTGGTGGTCCGGGCCCTCCGAGGCCTATTACTGGGCTTCCCAGCTGACGGTGGTGAACAATTGGGTGTTTGGGGACCGAAAGGAGCCAGAATACAGGGTGGATCACTTGGTCATGGGAAACAGGGGCTACCCGGCACTCCTGTACGGCACTGTCAGGGGGAACTCACTCCCATCCCACATGTTGGCGGTGGTGCGGGCATGGAAAGCATCCAATAGGTGCCTGGGCTGGGAGAGAAAACTAATAGCAGAAACCCCATTGTAAGCGAGTGAATGCCTGGGTGAGGTCAAAAAACCGCTAAAATACACGGAATGGCACACAATAGGAATAGAGAAATTGTGTGACGTCTGGAGAGCAGGCACTCTCATAGCACTCGATGTGTTGAAGGCGGAATACGAATTGACGCAGGGCAAAACATTCCGATTCAGGCAACCACAACATGCTTTGAAATGCCACCTGCCGGAGGGGGAACTCCTTCCAGACTACTCCCCCTTGGAAGACAGACTGCTACTAGACCCTATGCCTTCCAAGGCACTATCCCTGACATGCAGGAAAGATTATGAATAATATGCCGGACTGCCTTGCCTCACTTAGAGAGGCTTGGATGGTAGATGTGGGACCCCTAGATGATGAAGAGTGGAGCGAGGCATTGCAGAGCCCCAGAGAGATAGCTATAAGGGCTTGATTCCGCCTGGTGCAGTTGCGGATACTGCATAGGTCCTACTTCAAGGTCAAGGGTGTTTAAAATGGGTCGCAAAGATTCGGCCGAGTGCCTCAGGGGCTGTGGTGAGGTGGGCACATTTTTCCATACACTCTGGACCTGCCCTCGTGTCCAGAGCTATTAGACCGAAATAATCGAGATAATGGGGGAGGTAGCGGGCGTACATGTACCGCTCGAGGCTAAGTGGCTACTGCTGGGAGTGTCGATGGAAGAGAAGTGGCCCAGTCATATAGGGATCTGCCACAAAATGGCCGCGGAGGTGGCTAAACGCAATCTAGCCAGGTTGTGGGGGGCGGGCAGGCCACCTGAAACCAAAGACTGGAAGGTAGACCTAGACTGGGGCCAGCTAGCCGAACAGGCAGTATACCGCTCCTGGGGCTGTCCACGCAAATTTGAAAAGATATGGGGCCCATGAAAAGGATATCGGGGCACGATTGACATAATAGGGGATGGAGAAGGACACGTCACTACTGCATAACAAATTGGGAGGCAGCACTTTACACCAATGCCAGTGCTTCAGGGGCTAATCCAAGAAGTGGGGGAGGGCCCCCGATGCAATGTACAACAATGAAAGGCCCCCTGCGAGCGGCCCTGCGATGGTGTATTGTTAAACTTTTGAAGACTTGTGTGTCTAATCAACTGCTTATTAAAAAGAAGTTTAAAAAAGTATATTCAACTACAGAGATTGGAATGCGATTCTTCAAGCATCTTGTACTCCTGGTGATCTTCACGTCCAGAACTCAGGTTCTGATTTAGATTTTGGTGGAGGGGAATACTCTATCAGAAACGTGATGGATATCCTGTATTACGATCCTATTATATCCTATGGAGATCGTAATACAGCAGACGGATATCCATCACATTTGTGATGGAGTATTCCATCCACGGAGATCTAAATAAGTCAATAGTTTTTTTCCAGACTTCAGTCTTCTGGTGCAACAGCATTGGTGGAACTTCAAGGCAGTTAAAAGAGCGCTTGGAGATACAGGGATCAAGGACATGACGGTGCATCCAGCCAAGCCCCGAGTGGTGGTGGATGGTAAGAAGCAGGACTTTGCCTCTCCAGTGGAGGCATGGGACTGGGTAGAAGGATAGCGAGTAGCTGCTAAAAAAAAAAGCATGAAGCACTGAGTCACGCGTTTGGACAGGGACCTGGAGACGTGACGCTCTGATTGCTCTGAAGACCTGCAGTCTCGAGACCACCTCACTGACACATGAGCGAGTACCTCGACAGAGGCATGGAAACTGGTAAAAAGTTTATAATGCTGTGTGGGGGAGAGTAGCAGGATGTCACAAAACTGAGAATTTGAATTGGGGTGGGCACATCTGGGGAGGATGCAGCCAACTTGCTGGGAGGCAATAGTAGGCACAGGACACTTAGCTACTGTTGATTATTCTATGTTGGCAGTTCAGGGGGACATACTGCTGCAAACAATTATCCTGAATTCATTCACCTTGGCGGTATTAGCGCACCCACGCTGTTAGATGCTACAATTGGGGCGACAGCCACTATGCAAGTTGGAGCAGTGGGTGGTTTTAGACTCACTAAGCTGCGACGCAGGGACGGGGGAGTTCAGGGCTATGACTCATCTGGTTTTGTTATTTTCTCTGTTGGCTCCTCTTTGCTGTTCCACATCTGACCAGGGACTAGGAAGTGGGGGGGGGGGGCTATATCAAAAGAAAGGGGAAGAGACCTAGTAAGATAGATCCACCCTTGGGAGCAGGAACATATCCATACTATTCCATCACACCAATGGCAGGTCACACACGATGGGAGCTGAATGTCTGGACCTGGAACGTAAATGGTCTGGGAAATAAAATTAAGCACACTCTGGTACTCCAGCACCTGCATCAGCACACCGCTGATCTAGTATTAATAAAAGAGACACACCTCCGGATTAATCAATCGAAGGCCCTCGATCGCTTTGGCCATAAGTTACTGGCACATGCAGGTTACACTACAGATTTGCGAGGCACGGGCATACTGGTCAAGAAAACCCTGCAGTTCACTCCTCGTCGCACATAGCACGACACCCAGGGCCGCTATGTATCCCTATCAATAACCTGGGAAGGCACTACGCTAAATATCTGCTCCCTTTATATCCCGCCCCAGGGCTTCACACCACAACTCTATCGAGCATCAGTGCCCTACTCTTAGAAATGCCCACTGGAACCCTTACACTGAGAGATGAGATGAAGGCCGTCATGGAGACTGGGATAGATAGAATAAGCAATGCTGTTGTGCAGGGTCATGCGGGGCCACTGTGGCCTTTCGTGTCAGCACTGGGACTGACAGACTTGTGGAAGGAACACAACCCACAGCACCGTCAATACACATATTTGTCATCTACACATGGTAGTTTTTCCAGTCGCGATAGCCAATTTTACCCACCATACTCGAGCTGGTAACTTCAGAGCCATGATGCTTCATGCACGAGGGATTTCTAATCACTCCCCGGTGGGGGCCTGTGAAGTAAGTCAGGGGGACCCCGATGAGACACCCTCCTTCTTACCTCACAATTCTATTACAGGACCGGAGGCTTCAGATTATGCTTTCTCTTTCTTCACTGTTTATTTACAGCAGCCAATAAAAACGTTTAAAACACTTTTAAATATACTACATTTCCCATGATGCAATGGGCAAGGCCAATAACCATAGAGACTATGCTCTATATATGTCCTCTCACACACAAGCACTTCCTCTTTCTTTGCTGCTTGCAGCCGAGTTAAGTGCTATATATTTTTATCTTATAGTTGTGATTCTGGAATGCTATATATGTTTTGGTACTTTGTTGTGGCTTATATTGCTTATATGCTGTAATCGCCCTTAGCGCGGAGTCTAACGGTGATACTGATTGTCTCTATTGTGGCGCGCTTCAGCGCAGTGTTCATTCGTTGTGTGCTTCACGATCGGGTGGAGGCGAGCGCGTTTCCAGCGTCTCCTGCTTCGCGCCTCGCCTCCACCAGGATCGCTGACCCTCGTTTTCCTGCTGCGCTTTGTGCGCATTGTCTGTATAGCGAAAGCCTTCCCTGATTGGGCCCACGAAAAAGCGTTTGAGCCAGGCAGTCGCGTAGCCCAATTGGGCTCCAATTGGGCTTTCTTTGGGCTCCCTTTGGGCAATGCGACGCCCAATTTGTATTTCCCTCCTCGCTCCGTTTCGTTATTCGAGCGGAGTTTCTGGCACAGCCTTGACTTTCGTCTCCTGTGCTGTTGGACGCCCCTGCAGGCTGGAACAGTAATGAAGGCCCTAGCCGGGTGCAGGCTTGTACAACTTATTTTCATTGGCTCACCTTACATCCTCTTTGAGGGCTGCAATAATTTGTTGAGTACAGCTGGGCTGAGGAGCTAGTAATATCTTTATATCATTGTGCACATAGGGTGGCTCCCCCTTTACCAATTCCACTGGAATTACGACTTGGTTGCTCATTACACATTTGTTTCCCCAGTACTTTTTGCGTCTCAAGCATTTTTTCACAATGCAGGAGTGGGCCTCTTTTGAGGAGGAGGAGTATGGTTTTTATGAAGAGGAGCAAGACCCCTTATTGGAAGACAATTTGGTGGACGCCCTCGATGCGTCTGTTCAACAGTCGGTGAATAGGGCTATTGAGGTTGCGGTTCCCCAGACGGTGAATATGGCGCTGGTGGCGGCTCTCAAGCCCATCACAGCGCAATTGGAGAGTTTTGCTAAACGTCACGGTTTTCAACTCTCTGAGCCTTCAGGGTCTTCCCAGCATGCTTTCGAAGGGGCAAAACAGTCTAAAACCAAGTCGGCTAAATGGCCGCATGCGCCGTCCTTGACTCAACTCCCTCCTTCTAAACCTGGGGATCATCAATATTCGGTGCCCGCAGCGGCTCCGGCTCAATCTAAAAATTATGATACTGACACCACTACTGCTACCGACACTGACTCTACAGGTACTCCCTCTCCTCCTAAGAAGAAGAAAGCGAAGAGGGCACATCTAGAGCAACAACCTGCCTCAACGCCTTTTGAGTTTAACCCTCTGGACATTGTCCACCCGAGGTCCTCTGATTGGGCTCCTCCTCCAGAGGTTGCTGATTACTTCCACCAGAATTTGAGAAAGCACTTTGATAAGGAGGTGCGTAACCAACTTCGGTCGGAATGTCCACGCCCAGACATTCCAGATAGGGTTGCGGATACCCCGGACAGTGACCCGAATATGCTGGCGTTTCTAAAAACGTTTGCCAAAGACCCTAAAAAGGGCATTGATCGCGCTTGGCGTGGATGCCAAGAAAAACTTTTGGATGTTGCAGGTCCTTTGACGAAGATTCTTGAGATGGCGTTGGTAGCCAAAGCCACTGGCTCCCCCATCGATCCAGACATCTTGGCAGGATGGACACAACGCGCCATCTGTTTCCTTGGAAACGCCAATTGCACCATTTCCGCGGAGAGAAGAAAATCATTACTCATGCGCATGGATAGCAACCTCACGGAATTGGCTTCTGCTGAAGCTGGTCCCCTGGCCGAGGGGCTCTTGTTCGGCGACAAATTTGTGAAGGACGTGTCCAAATACGTGGGCACATTCACCACCCTGGATAAGGCTCAGTCCAACATAAAACGAGTGTTTCAGCAAGGCCTTTTTGGATGGGCGGGCAAGGCAGGGGCCGCTCGCCGGGCCGTCAGTATTATCAAGGCCTGCCCAGAGCTGGCTACGGTCGTGGTAGAGGGGATTTGCAGGACCCTACCAGAGGTGGTACTTTCTACCCGACTAGAAGATTCTCCAAGGCGCAGATACCTTCGAGGCGGCCAAAGAGGGAACTTCCAACCTCAGATCACTGCAGGTAAGAGCTCTAGCTCCTCTATCTTACCCTCTGGGGGGTCGCATTTGTCACTTTGTACACAATTGGGCTCAAATTACACGTGACGCCTGGGTCTTACAAACCGTTCAGGGTTTTCAAATAGAGTTCTTCCAGTCTCACACGCAAGATTTTATACCGCCCCGTTGGTTTTTTCCCAACAAGAAGAAATTTTTATAGAGCACGAAATAGCAGAATTGCTGGAGAAGCGCGCAGTAGCGTACTGCGACACCAAATCCGAGGGCTTCTGCAGCAATGTCTTCCTAGTGCAAAAGAGGGGCGGTGGTTACAGGCTGGTTCTAAACCTGAAGGGCTTCAATCATTTTGTTCTCTATCGACTTTTCAAGATGGAGGGAATACATCTACTGACGGATCTTTTGAGGCAAGGAGACTGGATGGTCCAATTGGACCTCAAGGATGCCTATCTCACGGTGCCAATCTTCCCTCCAGACCGGCGCTTCTTACAGTTCTGGAGGTGGGACCGGTGGTTGGAATATTTGGTCCTTCCTTTCGGTCTTTCCTCGGCGCCTTGGTGCTTCACCAAGCTGATGAAAATGGTGACGGCTCATCTCCGAGAACAGGGTATTCGTCTCATAATTTTTCTAGACAACATACTCATTACGTCACCATCAATTGCCCTAGCAGCCCAGCACCTTCAAATCACGGTGCAGCTTTTGGAGAATCTGGGTTTCGTAATCAATTCAACCAAATCTGTCCTGTCTCTGAGTCAGTCGATAGAGTTTCTGGGTTTTGTAATCAACTCTCAGACTGCCCAAGGCCAAGTTGAGGGATCTGAAGAAGGAACTGAAGGTAACACTAACCAAACAAGTAATGTCGCTGCGGGCCATTGCTCGTCTGGTGGGACTGCTTGCATCCTCGATTCAAGCGATTTTTCTGGGTCCGTTGCATTATCGGGCCTTGCAACGCTTGAAGATTCAACACTTGCAGAAAGGTCTTTCCTACTCCGACCAAGTTCCCCTCACGGACGAGGTGAAGGCGGAGTTCACTTGGTGGCTGACTCATGTAGATGCGTGGAATGGTCGAGTGATCTGCGGATCTTGGCCGGAAGGTGTCATAGAGTCCGATGCCAGCCAGTGGGGCTGGGGAGCGAGCTGCGGGGAGATAACCACAGGGGGCAGATGGTCTCTTCAGGAATTAGCATTGCACATCAACTGCCTCGAACTCCTAGCGGGTTCGTTCGCGACCCGCTCAATCTCACCCAAGAAGGTCTCTTGTTGCATCCTCCTGAGGATGGACAATATTTCAGCGGTGAGGTACATAAACAAATTCGGGGGGATCAGATCTCCGATGCTGGCGGAGATAGCCAAGGATTTTTGGCATTACTGCCTAGCGCATCAGATTACAGTGATAGCGGAATACCTTCCGGGACAGGACAATGCGATAGCGGATTGGAATTCTCGCCACTTGCGAGATTACAGCGATTGGCAGCTCCATCCCTTCCTTTTTCAAATGATTCAGGAGACGTGGGATCCTTGCAGGATAGATCTTTTTGCCTTCAGGCTCAATCGCCAACTAGAAGCGTTTTTCAGTTGGAGGCTGGACCCTCTGGGGAAAGCCACGGATGCGTTCACACAGGATTGGTCGACGTCTTGGAATTATGCGTTTCCCCCTTTCACCCTGATTCCCAGAGTAGCGAACCAGATTGTCCTTCAACAAGCGGAACTTGTCCTAGTCACACCAGTTTGGAAGTCTCAGCCGTGGTTCCCGGTGCTTCTGGAGTTAACCTGCGACTTTCCGCTTCCCCTGCCATGGTCTCAGACGATGCTCCAGGGCCCTCAGGGAGAACTGCACCCATTAGTGCTAGCGGGACAGTTGTCCCTGATGGCCTGGAGGCTTTCAGGCAACAATGGTCGTTGCCAGGAATTTCATAGGAGGCTTCAGGTTTCATCCAGCAAGCCTGGGCTCCTTCTACCAGGAAGCGATTTTCCTCAGCATGGCGAGCATGGCTGGGTTGGTGCCAGGAGAAACAGGTGGATCCCGTGGAGGCAGATATCTCACAGGTGGTGAATTTCTTATCCAAGAAAGCCTCGGACGGGCTCTCCTACAGATCTGTTAACAACTTTAGATCCACTATCTCAGCGTGGCATATGCAAATTGACAGTAGACTGGTAGGTATGCATCTGGTTATATGCAAACTCCTCAAAGGCATACGAGTGGCGAATCCTCCTAAGGCTAAGTATTCTGCTTTATGGGATGTTTCTAAAGTATTGTCTTTGTTTGACAGCTGGCCTCATAATGAGGAACTTTCGAGAGAGCAATTATCTGCTAAGCTAGCTATGCTCCTTTGTTTGTCTGCTTGTCGACGAGTTTCTGACATCAGAGTCCTGGACCTAACAGGTAGAGTGTTTTCCCCGGAAGGGGTTTCCTTTACAATTTCTGCTCGG
This sequence comes from Calotriton arnoldi, assembly GCA_963921515.1. Classification (NCBI taxonomy): domain Eukaryota; kingdom Metazoa; phylum Chordata; class Amphibia; order Caudata; family Salamandridae; genus Calotriton; species Calotriton arnoldi. The sequence continues at coordinate 20,285 of CAWUFW010011304.1, read as the reverse complement.
ACAAAAACGTTTTCACGTTCCATTGAATATCAAGCTATTAATGTGAAGTTGAGTGTGGTACAACGCTTGAAAGCTTATGAACAATGTACCCAAGCGGTTAGACCGGTTGGTTGTTCCAGACTGTTAATTGCATTACAGAAACCACTTAAACAAGTTACATCTGCAACTATTGCCAGATGGCTCAGATATGTAATGCAGGAAGCTGGTATTGACACTGGGCTCTTTGGGGCCCATTCAGTGAGGGGCGCCATGGCGTCCAAGTCTTACATGTTAGGCACTAGTTTACAGGATATAATGAAGGCAGCTGATTGGTCATCTGATTCGACTTTTAAACAGTTTTATTACAAACCTGTGGGCGATATTGCTTCTGTTGTATTGGTAAAGCGTTGAACTAGCATAATTTGAAGCCTCCGGTCCTGTAATAGAATAAAAAATGTGCTAGCATTTGCGCCAAGTATTTTCAATTCTATTAAGGACACAGAGGCGAGGATTATCCCTCCCAATGTATATGTTCATATTCATGATTGTGTATATTACCCGCCCTGACAGTTCTGCTTATCATGGTTATTACGACTTGCGAATTTCTGTTGCAGGAGCGGAACAGAAAGGTGATCAATAAACAGCTGCTTGTTGCCAAGTTCGGATGATGTGCTGCGCACCTTCAGTTCCATGGAGGCCGATGGTTATGGCATAAAATTTCGAGTTCTGTGTTTTTTCCTACGTTTTGATGGACATAAGTTGGATTCAAATTGGACAGCGTTCATTCAAGGCAAAGAAAGAGGAAGTACTCATGTGTGAGAGGACATATATAGAGCATAGTCTCTATGGTTATTGGACTTGCCCATTGCATCATGGGAAATGTAGTATATTTAAAAGTGTTTTAAACGTTTTCATTGGCTGCTGTAAATAAACAGTGAAGAAAGAGAAAGCATAGTCTTCGCCTCTGTGTCCTTAATAGAATTGAAAATTCTTGGCGCGAATGCTAGCAACATTTTTTATTCATCATCGCCTCTCTCGATGCCGTCCAGTCGGTTTCAAGATACCTGGAAAGAAAGAAAAGAAGAAACAGAGCTCATAAAACTAAAAACGGACTATCCTTGTCCTACAAAGGCGGGAGGAGGAGCAGAGGAGTCAGGGAGCCAATCAAGAAGTCCACAAGGAGGAGAAATGGAGACGACCAGTCACGGAGGCGAGAGGACGGAAGACGAGGATCTTTGGAGTGGCGAGAGGAACCCAGAAGATGCAGAGAGCGAGGAATCTGTGTGCGAGTGGCTGGAGAATGCAAGGAGCAACTGCCCAGGCGAATCAAGGACCGAAGACGTGGGACCTGGCGAGACCCTCAAGGAATGGAGTGAGGAGTGGAAGGCACCTACAGAGGACACTCAAAAGCCACCACAACTCAGGAGTGATGCGGCAGATGCTGTTAGTGGGTCAGGGAGAATACTAAACGGTGGTGGGTCGGGTTGATTACGGTATCACAGGGAGGTCGGTGAAAGAGACAGGAACTTTGTCTGTGTTTTTTTTGTTTGATTATTTCTTTCGCCTGCATTTCAGCGTTTGCTTTTACCCCGGAGCATGTGCATGCGCTGACCTTAATTTTGTCTTAAAGACGCTAATACTTAAATCTTTTTGTTAGTACAGTCCGGAGAAAAAGTATACTTGTATAAAGGGCGGGACCAGAAACAGTTGTCAGACAACTAGAGATGTCTAGCAACTAAATACCAAAGATGGTTACAACCCACCTGGTATGATTTTATTGCCTCCCAAACAAGTAGCATCTCAAGAAAAAGTAGAGGGCAACTAGCTGAAAAATACATTTTTAAGGCTCCCCCCCTTCATGCTTATACTCTCCTCCCACCATAACCTTGTTTTCACTATATTACAAATAGGCATGGCTCACACAGTCTCATTGGTGTGGTGAAGGTACCTATCCTGACAAAGTCTAATGGAAGTACATTTACTTACCGCTGCCCTCTTGTTCTTTTACTTCAATCCTCCGGGTGACACCCTCCTGGGCGACGTGGATGACCTAAAAGGACAGAGAAGAAATAAAAGTTGAAAGAGACTGTTTAGTTGGTGATTAAAACATCCAGACAACCCCTTAAACTGTCATAACAGTAAAATATGGCATCAACAACAACACAACTTTATTCAGCTTTTGAAAAAAAACATAAAAGTCAAATTTACAAAACATATACAAAAAAGCCATATCTATAAAATGTCTGCCACATCTAATACTGCTTCAATAAATATACTTAATATTAAAAAAGAATTTAAAAAGATGCGTAAAAGCTGAATACAGAATAAAAAGGGGAAACCGAGATCACATCCAGCCATGATACACCCTCAACTATTAATCCCAGCTGGATCTAAGCCAAACAGCATACTTTAAAAAGCTAAGAACATAAAATACAACATTGATAAAAAGGTAAAGGCAGGACGCACATGACTAAAATTAGCCTTTTTTGGGATAGTGATGACATAAGTCTTCCTCGGTAGCTCTATAAGTCTTCCTCGGTAGCTCTATAAGTCTTCCTCGGTAGCTCTATAAGTCTTCCTCTGCAGCTCATAATAACTGCAAAGCATTAAAAAGTGGAGCATGTCCTGTGGGGACTTACCGTCGCAGCCACAGGGCGACAGGGCGACAGGCTCTGACCCTTGTTCCGCCCACGTGGGTGGGTGAGAAGGAGATGAAAGAGGTCAAAACGGAACTTGGTCAATAAAAAAATGATCGTAAGAGCTTGATAGCCCTAAGAGATTTGGTTCCGTGAATTGCGTTGCTTTGAAGATGGTAAATCTACGTACGCTGGGCTTCCTTAGCTCCAGATCTTCCCTATCTGATATCCGCTGTCTAAAAAAGGCCTCCTTAACCCAGTCCAAGTCCTTCTTACTGATGGATTCCGTGTTAGAAAATAAATCTGCTCTTCCCAGGCTCGTGAAACACTCCTTTATATAGTTGAGCCAAGGGATATGATGATCATGGTCAAGAGCCATGCAGTCCTTTAAGATCTGTTTATTTAGAGCGGTCCCTCTGCCAAGCCAGGTTTTTATCTACAGTGAAAGGGGCAAAAGGCCAACAGATCAGAAAGATAGGCCATGCCAAGCTCTTCATGTACTAAGAAAGTGGAGGTGCCTGGGGTACGCTTAATGATACCAAAGGGGATGATGGACGGAGTGTTGAACATTGCAAGCACTCACCCCCAGTGTCAGGGTTCACGGTAGGTTTCCTCCTTCCATCTCTACACTGACGACTATCTCTCCCTTACAGACTAAACTGAAGGCAGGTTATCCCCTTAGCTGGAGTGCTAGCTGGCATCGCAGAAATTGTAATATGGCTGCCAAAATTCCAGCACTGCTACAGCATAGTGCTATTTAGCAGTCTAGTCTTCTTAAATAATGAAGGTCAGGTGAAGTGCGCTTCAACATTCCACAGTGCACTTCACTGAAGAAATTCCTGAGAGAGCACCTGTTCCTGAGGCGTCGCGAAAGTTAGTTAGGGTAGTTGCGTTTAAATATCGGGTTTTAGTTTCGTCGGAATTCTCTTGCACTATGAAATAAGGTCAGTGTATATTTAAAAGAACCAAATGCATTTTTCTGCTTAAGTTGAACGTTCAAATAATAGCACTCTTCAAAGAATTCCCCAGTGCTTATATTTGAAAAGACTCTTGTCACGCTTGGTTGAGAAGGTTAAAGAGCGTGATGAATTAAAGTAACTTAGTCATTTTCCTTTTTACCGCATTTGTTAAATGCATGTGAAAGAGATTAGTCATCCACTTGTCAGCAAGGTTAAAAGGGTCAACTAACTCTGTAGTTGAAATTCGTTTCTGTTAAAGAAATCTCCAGCTCCTAAATAAATCAAATAAGATGGAAGCACAAGCTTGCACAGACAAATTAAATTAGCACAGTTGCCTACAATTCATTTAATTAACTACTGAAAGGGAGTTCAAGAGAACCCTATCATTTCTGCTATACTAAAAACTGGTGAAGAGCTCTTTATTTAATTCTGAAGAAAAGAAGAATTAAAGCAGCCTAATAAGAATTAAACTGATAAGATAAAGGAGCGTAATACACAGTGAGTACAGTAGATGAAGGGCATAATAAATATAACCAATTCAAAAAGAAAAGAATAAAAAGCAAACACTTACCACAATCTTTCTTGCATCGTAGCCACAAGCCAGAATCTGCGGCAGGACGTTCCTGAAATAGAAAAAGAAAATAAACAAGCTAAGTAAAAACTTCTCATCTCAACCAGACAAACAACACGAGAAGTAAGAAGAGTAGCAAGCTTCCCAAGTTTCCCTGGTAAGATAAGTTATCTAATATAAAAAGAGAAGTTGGTCACAAGTAAGTGCTGAGTAAATGCTAAAGTTGAATTGTGTACAGGTCTGCAAGAAGTAAGAAGAAAAGAAGACCTTGCAGAACAGGCAGAGCGCAGGAAGCTGTCTCTTCTCTGTCCCCAACCCCTTTCCTCCCTTAGAACTTACCTGCGATGGAATGCTAGAAGGCCTAGCAGGGAAGGTTCTGAGAAGGGCATTGGAACTAACGTCGTTCTGCTCCTGTGCGGTTCAATAGAGGAAAGACATTGGTCCTGACACCCAGTCAACTGATCTGGGTTTAATCCATCATCATTCTTTAGCTCACTCCACCACCCCAGTTCAGACATGGCCATATGCAAATCAGTCTGACCCTGTGCCTCATGGGAACAGTCCAGCCCGAACTGCCAAGACATGTCTTCCTTGGCCTGGAAACCAGCATCCTAGGACCAGTTGCGGGTTCAAAACCCTCATCAGCCAGGCTATCTTGAATCCAGTGGCAAAGTGAGCAAGGGACCCACGTCTGGGCATACCCTGCCAACTTAGGGCGAACAAAGTGATACCAAAGGGGATGATGGACGGAGCGTTAGAGTAAATCAAACACTCACCCCCAGTCAACTGATCTGGGTTTAATCCATCATCATGTTCGCCCTAAGTTGGCAGGGTATGCCCAGACGTGGGTCCCTTGCTCACTTTGCCACTGGATTCAAGATAGCCTGGCTGATGAGGGTTTTGAACCCGAAACCAGTCCCAGGATGCTCGTTTCCGGTCCAGGGAAGACATGGCTTGGCAGTTCGGGCTGGACTGTTCCCATGAGGCACAGGGTCAGACTGATTTGCATATGGCCATGTCTGAACTGGGGTGGTGGAGTGAGCTAAAGAATGATGATGGATTAAACCCAGATCAGTTGACTGGGGGTGAGTGTTTGATTCGCTCTAACGTTCCGTCCATCATCCCCTTTGGTATCGCTTTGTTCGCCCTAAGTTGGCAGGGTATGCCCAGGCGTGGGTCCCTTGCTCACTTTGCCACTGGATTCAAGATAGCTTTGCTGATGAGGGTTTTGAACCAAAAACCGGTCCCAGGATGCTTGTTTCCGGTTCAGGGAAGACATGGCTTGGCAGTTCGGGCTGGACTGTTCCCATGAGACACAGGGTCAGACTGATTTGCATATGGCCATGTCTGAACTGGGGTGGTGGAGTGAGCTAAAGAATGATGATGGATTAAACCCAGATCAGTTGACTGGGGGTGAGTGTTTTATTTGCTCTAACGCTCCGTCCATCATCCCCTTTGGTATCGCTTTGTTCGCCTTAAGTTGGCAGGGTATGCCCAGATGTGGGTCCCTTGCTCACTTTGCCACTGGATTCAAGATAGCCTGGCTGATGAGGGTTTTGAACCCGAAACCGGTCCCAGGATGCTTGTTTCCGTTCCAGGGAAGACATGGCTTGGCAGTTCGGGCTGGACTGTTCCCATGAGGCACAGGGTCAGACTGATTTGCATATGGCCATGTCTGAACTGGGGTGGTGGAGTGAGCTAAAGAATGATGATGGATTAAACCCAGATCAGTTGACTGGGGGTGAGTGTTTGATTTGCTCTAACGCTCCGTCCATCATCCCCTTTGGTATCGCTTTGTTCGCCCTAAGTTGGCAGGGTATGCCCAGACGTGGGTCCCTTGCTCACTTTGCCACTGGATTCAAGATAGCCTGGCTGATGAGGGTTTTGAACCCGAAACCGGTCCCAGGATGCTTGTTTCCGGTCCAGGGAAGACATGGCTTGGCAGTTCGGGCTGGACTGTTCCCATGAGGCACAGGGTCAGACTGATTTGCATATGGCCATGTCTGAACTGGGGTGGTGGAGTGAGCTAAAGAATGATGATGGATTAAACCCAGATCAGTTGACTGGGGGTGAGTGTTTGATTTGCTCTAACGCTCCGTCCATCATCCTCTTTGATATCGCTTTTTCGTCCTAAGTTGGCAGTGTATGCCCAGACGTGGGTCCCTTGCTCACTTTGCCACTGGATTCAAGATAGCCTGGCTGATGAGGGTTTTGAACCCGAAACCGGTCCCAGGATGCTTGTTTCCGGTCCAGGGAAGACATGGCTTGGCAGTTCGGGCTGGACTGTTCCCATGAGGCACAAGGTCAGACTGATTTGCATATGGCCATGTCTGAACTGGGGTGGTGGAGTGAGCTAAAGAATGATGATGGATTAAACCCAGATCAGTTGACTGGGGGTGAGTGTTTGATTTGCTCTAACGCTCCGTCCATCATCCCCTTTGGTATCGCTTTGTTCGCCCTAAGTTGGCAGGGTATGCCCAGGCGTGGGTCCCTTGCTCACTTTGCCACTGGATTCAAGATAGCCTGGCTGATGAGGGTTTTGAACCCGAAACTGGTCCCAGGATGCTTGTTTCCGGTCCAGGGAAGACATGGCTTGGCAGTTCGGGCTGGACTGTTTCCATGAGGCACAGGGTCAGACTGATTTGCATATGGCCATGTCTGAATTGGGGTGGTGGAGTGAGCTAAAGAATGATGATGGATTAAACCCAGATCAGTTGACTGGGGGTGAGTGTTTGATTTGCTCTAACACTCCGTCCATCATCCCCTTTGGTATCGCTTTGTTCGCCCTAAGTTGGCAGGGTATGCCCAGACGTGGGTCCCTGGCTCACTTTGCCACTGGATTCAAGATAGCCTGGCTGATGAGGGTTTTGAACCTGAAACCGGTCCCAGGATGCTTGTTTCCGGTCCAGGGAAGACATGGCTTGGCAGTTCGGGCTGGACTGTTCCCATGAGGCACAGGGTCAGACTGATTTGCATATGGCCATGTCTGAACTGGGGTGGTGGAGTGAGCTAAAGAATGATGATGGATTAAACCCAGATCAGTTGACTGGGGGTGAGTGTTTGATTTGCTCTAACGCTCCGTCCATCATCCCCTTTGGTATCGCTTTGGGGTACGCTTAATAGCCGTCTCAAAAAGTTGTTTTTGGCTATTTGTAATTCGTCATGAGTGATATTACCCTAGATTTTACCACCATACGCCACCATAGAGATGCACTTGGTCCTATAAATCTGCAGAAGGTCCCCGATGGGTCCCTTGGCCAATCAAGAGGCAAAGTTAAATATAGCAGCATTTGACCGTAAAAGATCCCCTTTCTTTCTGCTTTTTAAAGGCCCCCAGTTCATATTAGCATCCAACAAAACCCCCAAATAAGAATAAACACTAGTCTTTGGGACTGGAATGGACCCAACCTTAAAGGTGTAGGGCTTTCTTGAGCTAGGTCCCACCTGCATCACATATGATTTGGAGTTATTAACCAACAGGTCCTGATCTTCCATAAATTGAACAAAGGAGTTGAGCAGAGTCCCATGAGGACAGCGTCATCAGCGTACAGTAGTACAGGAGACCCCGCCGTCCCACCTGGGGGTAGTCCACCTTGAACTCCACTAGTAACTTCTCCAGATTGTTAATATATAAGTTAAACAGGAAAGGGGCCAGTATACAACCCTGCCAGACCCCTCTCTGAATTGGAAACTGTAGAGTGACCTTAAGATCTTTAGTATAACGTACCTCCACCTTCGTGTCCCTATGAAGATCTCGTAAAAAGAGGATGATATCTCTATCCACCCCGATGGCTGACAAGGTCAGCCAGAGCTTGCCTCTGTTAAAGTGAACGAACGTGGAAGACACATCCGTAAAGGCCAGTTGAATGGTACCAGGGCGGGCAACTGTGTACTTGTTAAGAATCATAAACAGGTTCAAACATTGGTCCACTGTTGACTGTCCAGGATGGAAACCATATTAAACATTATCTAGGGTATTATATTCGTCTGCCCAGCTGGTCAACCTGTCTAATAAAATATGTCCAACGACCTTAACCACTGAATCCAGCATGGAGATTGGCCTGTAACAATGGGTGTATCTCTGTTGCCATTTTTAAAAACAGGGACGATAGTGGATATAGCCCAGGTACCCGGGGGGGTCAGCTCTAACAGCTGCGTTGATAATTGAGGTGAGGGCCGGCACCCACAGCTTTGGGTTAGAGATAAAGAAGTCAGGGGGGATCCCGTTGGGTCCTGATGCCTTATTTCTGGACAACCCTGTTATACCCTTCCTTACTTCCTCGTCTGTGGCTATTAAAGCAGATTTCCCATTTCCCGCTCGGCAGGTTGCACTCATGGCTAATGGGCACTGAAACATTTCCTCACAGTGACTTACCCATTCATCCTCTGTAATGTGAGCATCGAGGACGTTTGCAGCATCTACTGCCACAAAAACGGCTATTTACGATGCTCAAAAATCTGGAGCTACTCTTTAGTACTCTTTAGGGTGCTTGCCTCAGTGAGCTTGCTCCAGGTCTCCTCCCTCAGCTCAGCCTTAAGTCTTGCTAGTTTTGCTTTGTACTGACTTCTACAAGCCTTTACTAAACCAAGGTCCCTTGGTTTGATACCTAATGCTTCCCTCAATTTCCTAGATGCACGAGAGCAATCGGGATCAAACCATCTTGGGGCCCGGTCAAGGTATCGAGGAGTTGGGGCCTTGAGTAGGTCTGCTATGGTGCAGGAAATGGCAGTGAAAGCCTCAAGGACGTGCCCAGGCTCCGCCTGTGGGGCTAAGCAGACCGCTAACTCCTTGTAACACTTAGCTAATCGGAACTCGTAAAAAAGGTCTGGGGTTATCTGTGCCCACCTGAGTCTTCTGCCCCCATCTGTATCTTTCAATAAGCCCCTACCTCCTGCCCTCCTGGTTTGGGCTAGTGGAGGCCAGCTAGTCTTGATACACAGGGGGTTATGGTCACTGTAGATACTTGCTTCTATAGAGAAGTCTGAGATTAGGTAAAAAAAGGGGTTGAAACTAAAATAAAGTCGATAAACAAGTCACTTCCCCTGCCTGTAATGGTGGGGTTGATGGCCTTCCTGCCTCGTTCCAGTTTACACATGGCCGAGGTTAAATCAGACTTGTTCACTAAAACATTAAGGGTATCTCCCTGTTTGGTATTTTCTAGGTGCATTCCCGTCAAACGAGGACAGCCCATATCTCTAGGGCTCATCCCCCAAAGGTCCCCACATAAATGAATATTAAAATCTCCTACAAGCATTAGGTTACTATAGAGCGGGGTGGTGATATTCAGGTTTCCTAAAATGGAGTCCAACAGAGAAATGTTACAGACCTCTGGAAGAGAAGATGTGGCGTTGTAAAAATTCAGAAGCAAAAGTTTACCTGACCCACAAGAAAATGACAAGGCTTGCAATCATGAATTATCAGTAGGCAACACAACCAATCTACATTGTACTGCTAAAGAAATATAAACCAAACCCCCCTTGGGTCTACCAGCCCTCGAAGTGGTGGCAGGCACAAAAAAGTACTTGTATCCCTCTATAAAAAAGCTGTTCTCAATGGCCCACTTTTCCTGTAAGTATATTACATCAAGCCATTTTGTAAATGAAGTCTAGCCTGGATCAGAAAACTTGCTTGCCAACCTGGCTATGTTCCACGAGATAAATTTCCAGTCCTTGCCATCCACAAAGCACAGCTTGGAGAACCAGGAACAATCTGATGTCTGGGAATTGATGACTCCACTGGGTCTACCACAGGAAGTCAATCACAGTTGTCCAGCAAGCCCAGTGGTGCAAAGCTCTTACAAAAGGGGCATATTGGTAGTCGCCAACTGCCAACCAGGCTGAGCATGATCAGGGAACCTCCTACGGTTCCTCTCGCTAAACGATGTTACAATACTCGGGTCTGTAAAAGTACCCCAGGTGAATGATCACGATGGTCGAATCGGGGCCTCTGGGGGTACTCGGGTGGCCGCGGTAAGGATTCTCTCTGCCACAAGGGGTCTGTTAAAGTTGATAATGACACAGTCTCCTTCACAGTTCTTTTTAGACCTCCCTACCCATTCAACTCTATGCACCATATTAATGTATCTCTCCACCCTTATTCCCAGTACTGTGTTGGAGTTCAACCAATACAGAACTTTGTTCTTTAGTTGACAGAAGTCTTCTTAGACACCCTGCGGGAGCACAGGTACATTCCCCAGGACCACTACATACGGTGTGGATTTGGGTGGAAGATGTAGATTAATTGGCCTCTGCCTTTGAGTACCCGATACCCCGGCCCTTGTGCTACCATCCCCTCCTTTCAATAGCTTGCCCGTTGTAGGCTTGGCAATCCTAGAGCAGTCTTTCGACCTAGGATTCTCCATTAAAGACCCTCCTTTATCCTTGCTGCTGAAAAGGCAGATTTCGATGGGGGCTGTGTGGGATGGTTTGCACTCTCCAACACAGAGATTGGTGGTGATAACTGCTCATGTCTCCTTGTACACTGACCAACCCGACTACAGCCCTCTGTGCTGGCACAGCCAGGTAATGCCACAAGACCAACGTGAGGTACTTTATCACCCATGAGATTATGCTGATTGAGCCTGAGGAGTTCTAGCTCTATTGTTGCTAAAATTTGCTTGATTGGATCCAATTTCAAATCCATTCCAGCCAGCAAGGAACACAAGAACGATTCCATCAAGGCCGCCATATCCTCCTTGGTCAGGGCTTGGAAGTCATGTGCACTCTGCGGCGTACCCTCAGCTCTTAAATGCTTTGCTTTACCCCTGGTCAAGGAACACTTTCTTTTGGCTCCAGTTCCTACTCCCACTCTGGTGCTCCCTACGGGGGTTGATGGCTGAATGGCCGGAGTCTTGATAGTACCCTTGCTCCGCACATAAGAAGGCGGTGGTTCGACCCGGATAGGATTGGCTGATGAGACAGATGGGCCAGCCTTACCACCGGTTTCTAGCCCAATAGATGAGGTTAAGGATCCTATATCCGGCTCAGGGCCCCTGGATGGTGGAACTCTTGGGGGACTAGAGAAAGGGTGATTTGCAGGGGAGCGGGAAAGCCGACGAGCAACCAACTCTATCCCTTTATCTAAGACCCATGCTGCTCTTTGTAAAAAAGAGTCCATCAAAGTTACCGGGGGACCCGAGGAGGCTACCACGGCTGTTTTGCGTTTCCCCATAACTATCTAACAATATTCCCTCAGACGGGAGTAGGATGTGTGAACCGACCCACTAACTTGGAATTCCAAAGCCGGGGAAGATAATGAAAATGACAGTTTTGCACCAATGTGTTTAAATGACCAAGTACAATAAAGAGAGACAAAAGGGCAGCCTCCTACCTGCTCTTGCAGTATTATCCAGATAATTCCCCACAAAGGTCCTTACTCTTATGGTTCACGGAAGCACTAAGGAAAAGTAAAAGCGTGTGCAAATGCCTGGAAAGACTATGGAGAAAGAACTTTGATCCCATAAAGAAAACTACTTACAAACTGGCCTTGAAGGCCCACTACGCCAAAGTTCGAGAGGGGAAAAAATCCTTTCTGGCCTCAAAAATTGAACAAGCTGGGAATAGTAGCCTGGAATTGTTTAAAATTGTCAAGGCCTTCTCCTCCCCGAACGCAGTCAAGCACCCTTTCACCTCTACAGATGAATGGACAAGCCACAAAGCGCAATACTTTTATAATAAAATTAAAACTATCCAGGACACATTTGGGACTGTGCCTCAAGCCAGCGATGGCATTTTAGTTCCATCCCCTCTAGCCTACTTAGATGAGACTCTCTCGGAGTTCCCCCCTATTCCCCTGACTACGTCCCTCAAAATAATACAAGCGCTGAAATCTGGCTCCCCTTTGGACCCTTGCCCGGCCAAAGTACTGGCCTCTATTGCTGAAGTGATCAATCCAGCAGTTAATTTGGTCCTGAATCTTTCTTTATCCGAGGGTTTGATGCCAGAGTATTGGAAACACGGACAAATCTTGCCACTCCTCAAAAAGCCTTCGGCAGATCCCTCTACAGCCAGCAACTACACGCCAATAACGTTGCTGCCATACTTCTGCAAGGCTTTGGAGAAGTATGTGAACAGTGTGTTCACTGATTTTATAGAGACAACCCATGCACTGCACCCCAGTCAATCTGGGTTCAGAGCCAATTTTAGTACGGAGACGGCGTTACTGGAAGTCTCAGACACCATTAAAACCACTCTGGACAGCGGTGGGAAAGCGGTACTGATACTGCTGGACCTCTCGGCGGCTTTTGATACCGTGCCCCATGATCTACTTCTGCACAGACTTCAGGACTGTGGCACCGGGGGCACGGTCCTTAAGTGGTTCTCCTCCTTTTTGGAAATCCGTCAGCAAACCATATGGTCCCGCCCTTTCACCGTCCCTATCCCTGCCATGAGGGTTGGAGTGCCACAAGGCTCGGTTCTGAGCCCAACTTTGTTCAATTTATATATGGCTCCCTTGGCACTCCTGGCAGAGCATTATGGGGCAAAAGTTATATCCTACACCGATGACACGCAGCTGCTGTTTACCTGCGAGAAAAACGCTGTGTTGAGAGGAGATGAAATTAACAACTGCCTGAATTTTTTGCTGCTGCTTTTTCCACATTTCCCTCCCACAGGGCCCTACTGGGTGGGCCGGTACGAGACACTGCACTAACCCCAAGACAAGACCCATGGTATCTCCGGGACAGGGGTATAAAAAACAAACTAGGGATAGCAACAGACCTGTACTTTCAGGAGAATAAAAGGGATGGTGATATCAGCCTCTGCCCTATGGGAAGCATTTAAAGCACTTTTAAATGGGAGAAGGCTCAAGCTGTGATGGGGGCAAGAAGAAGGAAACTAAGCTAGAATGAGAGGCCATAGAGAGGGATATAGTAACCATAGAGATCAGGACATTAGCAGAGAGGATGATGGCCCTCTGCCACCAATTATACCTTTGCCAGCAGGACCTACGAGCCCTGGCAGAAAATGCTGCGTGGAGTCATGCATTGGTGACACAACGTTGGCTGTACGACGTAGGGGACATAAGTTATTGACTGGTTGGATAAGAGCGACAAAGATTGCTCCTGGGTAATGGAGATTCTAGACAGGGCTGGCGTGCTGCAGACGACGAGTGCAGCCATAGCAGACACCTTTGCTGCCTATTATGAGGAACTGTACACCCCCACGGCGGCCAAGACTGATGCCGATTGTGTGGACTTCCTAAAGGATAATGCCCTTCAGACGCTCTCTGGGGAGGCGAAGGAGGCTTTAAATTCTGATCTGATGGAAGATGAGTTGACAGTGGCTATACGTGATCTCCAGTCTGGAAAGGCTTTTAGGCCCAATGTCCTGCCCATAGAGCTGTAAAGGAGCTGGTGGATAAAGTGGCCAAAACACTGCTGGACATGTTCAGGGCGGCATGCGAAGAGGGCTGCCTGCCGGAGGACCAACTGATCACCACTATTGTGGTCCTACACAGAAAAAGAAAACCTCTGGTGGATTGCGGTTCCTACAGGCCCATATCCTTATTAAATGTAGAGGCTGAGGTGCTGGCGAAGGTCCTGGCAACCAGGATCCGTTAAGTCATCACCTCCATCGTACACCCGACCAGTCAGGTATTGTGCCATGTAGGAACACCCGCCTCAAACTGAGACGCCTATTCAAAGCACTCCATATGACTGGGTCGCCCAAGTGGAGCAGGCAGTTCTGATGGATTTGGATGCCAAATGGCATTTGAAAGTATAGAATGGCAATATATATTTTGTGGGGCCGAAATTATGTGGGTGGGTCAATCTTCTATATCAGGCCCCCTGACCCGGGCGTGAGTCAATGGGGTGGAGTCCTATGTTTTTGCCCTGAAAAAGGGAAATCGACAGGGGTGCCCTCTTTCACACATGAATTTTGCACTGGTACTCATACCACTTGCGGCCTGACTTCTCCAAGACCCACTAATACAGGGAATTAGGACTCCTGGAGGTTGGGAGGAGCACGTCTCCCTCTATGCTGACGATGTTCTACTATACGTCACCCTGCCATCCCTTTCACTGGCCAGAATATTAGTAGTCTTTGACCTCTTCGGAAGCTGCTTGGGCTACAAAATCAACGGGCCAAGTCTATCATCTTTTCCTTATCGGGGATGGCACTGCGGCTCCTTATCGACTGCACAGCGCCAATGCCACCTGTGACCCGCTAGAGATCCTGCATAGAAATATACTCCTACAACTCGACAGGCTTCAAGGGGATGTGGCACACTGGCAGAACCTACGCTGTCCCTAATGAGCAGAGCTGCTCTCTATAAAATGATGACTCTCCTGTGCCTTCTTTACGTGCTTCCACTAGAGTTTTTTAGGAAAATATACTATGAAGTCCAACTACTTCTTTGGAATGGCGGTGCTTGACGCATAACGCTGGGTAAACTGCAGAGAGGAGTTTATGATGGGGACTGGCAATCCCAGACATCCAAAATACTACCCGGCATCACAGCTGCTAGTGAACAATGACGGTGTCTTCTCTAGCTTAAATCGGCTTATGGTGTTGATAGAGATGCAATGGGTTGTGGAGGGCATGAGGTGATTCTCTACTGTAGAAGAGGAAAACAGGGTTTGCCACCACATACCCGGACAGTGTTTAGGATATGGAGAGAGGCCCAGGGTTGCCGGTGTTGGAGTGGTAGGCTCACAGCTCTGACTCCTCTGGGGCACAGCGACCTGCTTCATGAAGTTGGGGGATTGACAGGCTTCTCCAGGTGGGAATTAATTGGGATAGAACATCTGGGAGACATTTTGAGAGAACAGTCCATTCTACAGTTCAAAAACAGGTATCTCCAGCTGGGGCACGCTCTGCGGAGGCATATCCACGAGGGGGAGCAATTGGCGAAAGCGTCGCCTCTGGAAGATCGCTTGCTCATGGAGCCTATAATTCACAAAGAGATATCTACTATATATAGAAAACTGATTAATAATTACCCTGACTTATTGGGGGCATTGAGAGATACATGGACTTAGGACCCAGGTGACATAGACAATGAAGACTGGATAGAGGCCCTCCAAAGCCCATGGGAAAAAGCCATTTCAGCCTGGTTCAGATTAGTCCAAAGTAGGATTCTTTTACACAAGATAGGGAGAGCCAACACACCAATGTGCCTCCGGGGGTGTAACCAAGAGGGTACATTCTTCCATATCCTATGGGATTGCCCGGTGATACAAGAGTTTTGGTGGAAGGTCACTGAGATAATGTCCCAGGTTCTGTCTCTGAATGTTCCCCTGGATCCAAAATGACTCCTCCTGATGGTGACAGGAAAGGAGAACTGGCCCCAATACCATAATATCTTCTAAGTGCTGGCGGCCGGGGTGGCCAAGCAAATATAGCAAGGACAAGGGCCACAAATACTCCCCCAAGCATCGAAGGCATGGAATTAGAACTTGACTGGTCCCAAAGGATGGAAAAAGTGGGCTATCAGAGCTGCGGCTGCCTCAATAAATAGAAGAAGGTGTTGGGGGCCTGGTGTGGTTTTAGGGGTTATTGGTACCGGGTTATGCCAGTGGGGAAGAGACAAAGACCTTCCCTGTCTATGCACTTGATTTGTTATTTAATGGTACCATGTGTGCTGCTCCAACTGCTTGTTACCTATCCCCACGATGGCTCTGATTCTCTTGAAGCAAGAAAGAACTGAGAAGAGCAAGGAACCCCCTCCATAATCCCACCCAACTGCGTCCTGTGTCAACAACAAACTGATCCTGTCCGACCCCTGACTTCAATACCAGAAACTTGTTCCTGTCCTGGGCTGATGCAAAAAAGATAGCTTTAATAATAAACTTTTATAATATTGAGAGATTGTTGACGAGGTGTGTGAACCTCATATAACATAACATGTGTATTTGTAAAGCGAACTTATCACCTGTGGGTCTCAAGGCGCTGAACAACAGATGTTTATTGTTACCAAACTCAATGGTACTCATTTTATCGACCTCAGATGGATGAAAGGCTGAGTGGACCTGCCGGGATTTGAACCTGTGACCATAAGGTTGAACACAGGCCCCTGCAGTGGATGCATTAGTCCACTAAGCCACCATGGAAATAGACATACTTCTATACCACAATAGTGTTCCTTTATAAGCACATATAAATGTTAAACATTCTGGAGACTTTAAACTTCTTTTCATCAGTCTTTTCTCTTGCTGTTATCAGTTTACAGGGAGATAGGATGGACAACACGTGTAGCCTGTAAACCTGAAGTGAGGAATGCACTTTTTAAAGAGTAAGGGAGGTGAAGATTAAAAGGGAGCAGTGACCAGAATAACTCAGATAATCTCAAGATTGCAAGCGCAAACCATGTTGTAATTATTTGTGTTCCATTCCACCAGAATTTAAAAGAAACATTGATTTTTTAGAAAAATTGGCTTTGTGATTCCGTCCAGCATTATTAAGTGTCAGCAGCGGGGGAGGGGTGGGGAAGTTGTAAGTCCAAAACATAATTATTAGGTGGTGCAAATCATTTGAGGGACATTCCAGCTATTTTAAAACAATCAATAAAGCAAAAAAAAAGGTTCATTTCAGGCATTCCTACTTTGATTTGCTAGTAAAAAAGTGTGTCAATCAAAGTGTCACACAACACATTGAAATGTCACACAAAACCGTACTCTCAACCTACCTCACTGCACCCACATCACACCTCACGTCCAAGAACTCCACTGGCTCCCCGTCCAGAAACGCTGCCAGTTCAAGGTAATCACCCTCGCCCACAAGGCGCTGCATCAAGAAGCACCCGCCAGCTCAACCACCGTCTGCACTTCCACCAGCTAACCCAGAACCTCAGATCTAACTCGCTGTCACTCACACAGATCCCCACATTTGCAGAAGTAGGTCAGGAGGCCGATGATTCTCCTAACTAGCAGCAAAGACCTGGAACGCCCTCCCCCAGGACATCAGGACAGCCACCATGCTCACAACATTCCACAAGAAATGAAAGACCTGGCTCTACAACTGATGCTCCTGACCTTTTCGTACCTACTCAGCACCTAGAGACCCTCACGGTGATTAGTCCACGCTCTACAAATACTCTTACATTACATCACTGAATACCTGGAAATGCCACTCGTAAACTAACTGAAAACTTGGCAGCTATGCACAGGCTACTACAGGGTAAGCAGGGTACTGACTGTAGGAACAACAGGATCAGCAGCAGAGCTCAGGCCAGAGGGCCAACAGGTTCAGAGCTGAGCAGGGACCGGAGGAGTTACAGAATCATCAGACAGCAACCGAAAGTTCTTCTAACTGCATGCTGGCCCCTCCTTCATGTGAACTTCCTTTCTTGCATCTCGAGCCGAGAACAGAAGTGAGCGAGATAGAGATAGGACTGAATGAGTTACTGCACAAATTTTCCTGTTTAAGGATGGTCGCAATACAGGCCTCCAGGAAGCAGATGGGGCCATTGAAAGCTTCTCCCGGTGCCATCTTGGAATGGGACAGGAGACCCCTACGTTGAAAGATGCTGAGTCCTGCAGATAAGCAAACACAGCGCGGCGTCTGTATCTCTGCTGCCTGCTCAGAGCTCACCCTCCATATCCAGCAGCACCGCCTCCCTCGGGCCCCTGCCTTGTTCTCCTGCACCTCAGGGGCTGGTGCTCGAGTGCTTGTTGCACCCCTCACTGCACATGCACAATGGGCAGGCACAGTTTTATGACCAGGGGGACAGAAAGAGATGTGAAAGAGCGCTCGGCCTCTCTTACCATTTCTTATCCTATGAATCTTTTTAGTTGGTCGAGAGGTAAAAGGGAGTTAACATTAATCAGGGAGTTTAATTATTCGTGTAACCCATTTGGCTACACAATGAGGACCAGAGTTCAGTAATCAGGGTTAAGAAGGTTTATTACAAATAAACAGCCAAATTAATATATATGAGTCTAAGGAACATACTATAAAGTTACAGAATTATCACTAGAAAACCAAATCTTCTTAAGGCATACGAGTTCAGTCACAGCAATACAGAAAATGAGTAGCAATATTTGATGTTCTGTAAAAGAACTCCGATCCTCCCTCCTATACATGAATAAGATCTAAAGTCATCTAATCAGGACTCTAAATTAAAATGAGGATGTTTAGCACTAAAGGGTCTCAAAGGAATTGGTAAAAGCAGGAAATGCTGGAAGGTGTCAGTATAGTGGAAGCTCGGCAAGAGTCTTCCAATGATAAAGGAATAAGTGTTACCCTAAAGCCACATTCAGGCAAGAATAAAAGTAAGCAGAGAGGTCTGTACCTCTCAAAGTCAAAGGAACTGTCCTTCAGAGTATCGTCCCATACCCAGGTAATCAAAGATTCCTTTGTCCTTTCCATTCTCACCGTCGACACCTGCAACATTACTAAAATCTCCCATCCCATGAGCCCGGGTAACGGTATCAACCTTGGGTATCGTGCGACTCCTGACACAAAACAAATAGAAATCTTCTGTTATCGTTCTGTCTCTCCGTGTTCCTGCCAAGGTCCTTCTTCTCAGGCTCTCTATCACTAATACATTGATACTTGTTGGACATTTGCAAGGTTATCCCGAAACTTTTTGCTTCTTCCTCCTATTTTTCCTGACCTGTTGTTGTTGGTTTTAGGACTGTGGGCACTTTACCACTGCTAACCCGTGCTAAAGTGCATATACTCTCTGTGTAAATTGTTATTATGATTGGTTTTGAAGTCTCAGGAACACAAAGACTTCACCCCCAGCTCCCCTGAACTTCCTTGCTGGGAGTTCTGACCTGCCAAGAGGTGCCTGTGACTGTCTTGGGCCTCTGGAGGTTGTTTCTGCTGTTGGGAGCTGGAAAAGCAACGCAACGACAAGGAAACCGACGTATCGCTATACTTGCGACAGTTTTTCCGACGCAACACCGTGGTGTGAGAAGAATCTCCCCGCATCACCGCGCCGCTGCCGACACCGACGCAGCGCCGGACGCCGTGCCAAGAATCGACGCATCAAGGGATCACTGCTGAAAAGGTCGACGCAGCGTCGTTCGTCGCTGCTGCATCGTTCTCCGACGCATTCCGGGTTTCCAAGCTTCGTCCCTGTGCGGCAAGTTTTCCCCGATGCATCACCCGCGGATCGGAGTCGTCTCAGAATCAACGCATCGCTTCCCCCTACAGACCGGACCGACGCACCGCTCCCCTGCGTCCAGCGCAACTGTTGCATCTCATCCACAAAGGTCTCAGGAATTGACGCATCTCTTTGTTTGTCGACGCTTCCCATCGCTGCGGCTGTTTGGCTTGGTGACTTTTGTCGCAACTACAGGTACTTTGCAAGAAATCACGCATCCATAGTTTTCTATGGACTCAGTTGCTAAAACCTTTTGAAAGTCATTCTGCTTAATACTTGTATGTTGGATTTTTGTCGTTTTGGTCTTGTTAAAGTTTAGAAAAAGATACTTTATTTTTCTAAACCGGTGTGGTGTCCATTTGTGGTGTTATCACTGTGTTACTGTGAATGTTGGTACAAATACTTTACACATTGCCTTTGGGATAAGCCTGTCTGTTTGTGCCAAGCTACGAAGGGGGTGAGCAGGGGTTATCTAAAGTGTGTATCCCCCTTACCCTGACTAGAAGCAAGGATCCCTATTTGGTCAAAGGTACCTACCTCTGCCAACTAGAGGCCCTCATTTCTAACAATACTCTTTTCTCTAACTAATGAAACCATGTGAACACACCTGCAAGAAAAAGAACACGCAAGAAAAAAGGAACAGTACAGTTTCTTGTGAAAAGAAATGCAGGCTTAGTTATGCTAACTTAAATTGTGCATTTCAATGTGCATGTTTAATATGTGGCTATATGTTCACATACAACTGCAAATAAATGAAAACATTAATAATGAATTCAGGATTACATGCGTGTTGCTCTTTCAGTAAATGCAATATAGCTTTGCAATACATAAGTGTAAATTTAAATGAGAACTACAATTCTTAATGTAAATATGAACATTGGAGCACACACACGTGACTCTCTCGTCCCTACAGTGAATACATTTTAATGGTGAGGGTGGTTTAGTAGGTTCTAAAGACTACATTTCACATTTATAAAGTTAAGGCACACAGAGTACATAGCGTCAAGTACACGTAAACAATGTACTTCTGTGACGTCTGGAGGAGCCAAAATTATGCGGTTCCAGATGCATCAGAGCTCCAAAGACCC